>JADBJO010029276.1:5000-19231 GCA_016801955.1 Conus betulinus
TCCACGTAAGATCGGTTTAATTTTTTTTTCACATAGGAACAGTTTAAAGCTCTCAGTGTATGTCAGTTTACATTCCTATATATCGTCAGGTTGACTCTCTACTTAAGATCAGTTTGAATTCATGCATAATATTGGCTAAAACTGACATATGTTATCGGTTGAAATCCCCACAACATCAGTCTGAATTCCCAGCGAACATAAATTTCGATTCGACTTTAAAATTAGTTTTGAATTCCAATTCAAACTCATTCTGAATTTCAGCAGAGTCGACAAAATATTAGAATGAATTCCATCAGAACATCAGTCTGAATTTCAACAGAACATCAGTTTGAATTCTCAGTTTTCATCCAATTTTCCACCTGGTATTAATCTGTGTTCCCATTTAAAATCAATTTATGTTCTAACGGATTATCCATTTGAATTCCTAGAGACCATCAATTTGTGTTGCAATTCAATATCACCCTGAGTTTCCACACGATATCAATGTGAATTCCCTTTTGATATTACCCTGATTTTCAACAGAATGTCGATTTGATTTTCCAACGAATAGTACCGTGAATTTCCAGTGATTGTCAATTTGAAATCCCATTTAATGTTACTCTGAATTTCCACACAATGTCAATTTGAATTTCCATCCAATATTACCCTGAATTTGCACACAATGTCAATTTGAATTTCCATTGAATATTACCCTGAATTTGCACACTATGTCAATTTGAATTTCCATTTAATATTACCCTGAATTTCCACACAATGTCAACTTGAATTTCCATTCAACTGAAGCGCAGGTCCACGTCGTTGTCCAAACAAATGGAACAGAAAAAAGGAGAAAGAAGCCGATGGATGTACATGCGTATGTAAAACACTAGTGTATATAGTGAGACTCGCGCTTGCCCCTTTCAAATTCCCTCAATTATCAGCAAATTTGGATATACCCCCTCCCCACCCCCCCCTCTCTCCCCTCTCTCTCTCTCTCTCTCTCTCTCTCTCTCTCTCTCTCTCTTGATCGTAGAGTTTTAGCATTCGCTCCCCCTGTCCCCACCCTGTAAAATCATTGTGTTATTTGTAACTGATGAACCAATTTTCTATTTTAATTGCTTGTAAAATCAGGTGACCCCGAACTCCCGAGCAGTGTTCCACTCCTCTCACCTCATTTAAAATCTGCCGGGCCAGTTCCACGTCTTTCAGCTCCGTGACGTAATGCAGCGCGTTCTTCTTGCCCTTCAGTGAGGCCACGGTGACGTCACAGTCTTGGCAGAGCAGCTTGACGTCACTGCGCGCCACCAGCAGCCTGGCCAGGTCAAGACGCCCCACGTCCAGCACGTGCAGCAAGATCGTCTGGCCGGAGGTGGGGTGTAGGACGTCAAGGCGTGGGGTCTCGATCAGCAGTTTCTCGAAGTCATCTCTGCTGGCCTGTCCACGTTCAACATTGTGGTCAGCACTCAGGAACAAAGGAGGACGAATGGTTTAGAAAACAACAAAAACGCGCTTAGAGTGTCACTAAAAGGGGTCACAGATAATCTGACAGTAATATGTATACACACACACACACACACACACACACACACACACACACACACACACATACTGTATACACAAGGAGGAAGATCTAAACCAATGCCGTCGGTTCAAGGGACATCATTCCTTAAGATATCATGGAATGAACACACACACACACACACACACACACACACACACACACACACACACACACACACACACACACACACACACAGAGTGTACGTACACACGTACACACGCACACACACACACACACACACACACACACACACACACACACACACACACACACACACACACACACACACACAGTGTACGTACACACACACACACACACACACACACACACACACACACACACACACACACACACACACACACACACACACACACACACACACACACACACACACACACACACACACACACACACACACAGTGTACGTACACACGTACACACACACACACACAGACACACACACACACACACACACACACACACACAGTGTACGTACACACACACACACACACACACACACAGACACACAGACACACACACAGTTATGAGAGAGAGAGAGAGAGAGAGACTATGGTGATGATGAGTACAGACAGACAGACAGAAGCGAGCAGTTATGGATGCAGGAGACTATGGTGATTGGGTACAGGAAGATGGATGAAGCGGGTAGGGGGGGGAGGGCAGAGTGAGGTGAGAGGAAGAAATGACGGCTGTGGGGGGGGGGGGAGGGGGTACGAGGCACCTCACTACCCACCTCACAAAATACACACAGATACCTGGCCGCAAACGCTACCACTGAATGTCTCCCTCCCATCACCCCTCTTCTCCCCTCTCTACCCCCCTCCCCTCTCTCCCCTCTCTCTCCCCCCTCTCCCTCTCTCTCTCTACCCCCCCCCCCCCTCTCTCTCTCTCTCTCTCTCTCTCTCTCTCTCTCTTCTTCTTCAAAATAAGCTCTCAAGCTTTATAAGCTTATTCTTCGCAACAGGATTGAAAGGAGGTCAGGAAGAAGGGGGAAGGAGGGGTGGTGGTAACGGGGGTTGAACCTCTTCCCCTTCCCCCTCCCTCCCCCCCCTGTGTGTGTGTGTGTGTGTGTGTGTGTGTGTGTGTGTGTGTGTGTGTGTGTGTGTTGCAATGCGTGGGTAATCAGTGTGCAGTGTGAAAGACGCTGTGCAAGGTTTGCAACGTGCACACAGCATTTGCAATGTGTACTTATGTGAGCAATGTATACAGTGTGGGGGCACCGTGTAGTGACCACAATGTGTACACAGTGTGCGCGTTGTATACAGTAGCCTACGCGCAATGTGTGAAGTGTACGCAGTGTGCGCAGTGACTGTCAGTCAAGGTGTACACGAGGTACGTCATATTTCTGCGTGCAATGAATACAGTGTACACAACGTGTACGTGGACTGCGACGTGTACAATGTGTACCATGTTTACTGTGTACGCCATGTATAAAGTGTGCGCAATGTACACACTGCTAGCGATGAATACTGTGTGTACACTCTGTACAAATGTCTGTGTTGTGTCTAGTGTGAAGGGCTGTCACATCTTTCAAACCAAGGGGGTGGGCCAACGGAACGAAAACGCCCCTCTGTGTCACAGGGGAGTGTAGGCCTACAGTTTGTCTACTCAGCCAGCATAAAATGTCTTACAGGCACCATACAAAACATACACTCTCTACGCATCAAAGCTACAATGGAGGTTTTGTGTGTGTGTGTGTGTGTGGGGGGGGGGGGGGGGGGGGGGGTCAAAAGACATGACAGCGCATTTTTGCTTTTGTCCTTTCTCAATTCTGTAAAAAACCCGAGCACTGGTCTCAGTTCATATCATTTCATATTAACATCGTGCTGTGAATTCAAATTAGTTGCCCTTTCCATTTTCAGTCACAATCCAAGTGTCGATTTGACCAAATGAAGTATATTCATCTTCTTCGAAAAAAAAAAAACCGAAGAGAAGAAGAAGAAGAAGGCGAAGGGTGTTTTAATCGGCTTCTTTCATGACGCAGAACAATACAGACAACAGAGGACAGAGACAGAACAGACAACAGGAAAAGAGAACAGTGCAGAACAGACAGCAGGAGCAGAGAAACGCAGGCAGAAAGACAGCAGGAACAGAGAACACAGAGACAGGATAGACAGCAGGTAGAGAGAAACACAGATAGAATAGACAGCAGGAACAGATAAACACAGACAGAAGACAGCAGGAACAGAGAAACACAGACAGAATAGACAGCAGGTAGAGAGAAACACAGACAGAAGACAGCAGGAACAGAGAAACACAGACAGAAGACAGCAGGAACAGAGAAACAGACAGAATAGACAGCAGGAACAGAGAAACACAGACAGAGTAAACAGCAGGACAGAGAAACACAGACAGAACAGACAGCAGGAACAGAGAAACACAGACAGAACAGACAGCAGGAACAGAGAACCAAAGACAGAGTAGACAGCAGGAACAAAGAACCACAGACAGAGTAGACAGCAGGAACATAGAACCACAGACAGAGTAGACAGCAGGAACAAGAACCACAGACAGAGTAGACAGCGGGAACAGAGAACCACAGACAGAGTAGACAGCAGGAACAGACAGCCATAGACAGAGTAGACAGCAGGAACAGAGAGCCACAGACAGAGTAGACAGCAGGAACAGAGAGCCACAGACAGAGTAGACAGCAGGAACAGAGAGCCACAGACAGAGTAGACAGCAGGAACAGAGAGCCACAGACAGAGTAGACAGCAGGAACAGAGTGCCACAGACAGAGTAGACAGCAGGAACAGAGAGCCACAGACAGAGTAGACAGCAGGAACAGAGAGCCACAGACAGAGTAGACAGCAGGAACAGAGAGCCACAGACAGAGTAGACAGCAGGAACAGAAAACCACAGACAGAATAGACAGCGGGAACAGAGAGCCACAGACAGAGTAGACAGCGGGAACAGAGAACCACAGACAGAATAGACAACAGGAAGGGCGTGTCATGGTGAACTCACCGTGGCTGCTTCGTCAAAGAGTCGGCTGGCGGCAGTCCTGGTCCGTCCGACATCGGCCTGTTCTGGTCCTCCCTGGAGGCGGGGCGGGTCACCAGCTGGTCATCGGCCTTCCAATCCTCCACCACCTCCTCCACCCGCTCCTGCGTACAGCCTCTCATCATCAGTCACATCCTCCTCGTTGACATCGTCCAATTTTGCTTTTTTCGTCTTCGTCGTCGTCATCCTGATCCTCGTCATCAGCGACCTTGTCAATGTGATCTTCATGATCTTGCTTGTAACTGTCATGACCTATCTCGACGATTTCCTAACATTTATCATCATTCTACTCTTAATTGTTGTCGTGATATTCCTCCCTCGTCCTAGTCATCTCGTCGGCGCCTAGCATCTGCGTCACCATCCTGATCTTAATCATAGTTGTATTCCTCCTCGTCGTATTGATCTTCCCCATCACTGGCCTAATCCTCATCTTCATCGTCCTTTTACCTCCTCATTATCATGCTAATCCTCATCCTCATCCTCCTTGACCTCCTCATTATCATCCTAACATTCCTCATCATCTTAACCCCCCCCCTCTCTCTCTCTCTCTCTCTCTCTCTCAACTCTCTCTCTCTCTCTCTCTCTCTCTCTCTCTCTCTTTCTTTCGCGCAGATTATCAGTCCTCCTCCAACAAAACTCAGTCCTGTTCATTAACGTCAAAGTAATCAAAGACTCGGGATATGAATAACCCGTTGATATATCATCGTCCTCGTCGTCGATGTCAACGTAAATTATCTAGTCCCCTGGGTTCTTGGTTGTTGTCGTTTTTGGTATTTTGAGTGTGTGTGTGTGTGTGTGTGTGTGTGTGTGTGTGTGTGTGTGTGTGTGTGTGTGTGTGTGTGTGTGTGTGTGTTTAGTGTGTGTGTGTGCGCGCGCGCGCGCGCGCGTGTGTGTGTGTGTGTGTGTGTGTGTGTGTGTGTGTGTGTGTGTGTGTGTGTGTGTGTGTGTGTGCGTGTGTGTGTTTATATACAAAGACAAACGTCATTGCCACATTCATTACAAGTAGGGCGATGAAGACAGTACATCGTATTCACATTCAGTGAATTATTTTGTTTCAAAGCTAATGCCATCACTTTGTTAAAATTGCCTTTACTTTATATCCAAAATGAAATTGAAAATAAATTCTTTATGATATCGTCGTCCAAACATTCATGTTCCAATACCTTGTTAAAATAAAAATAGTCAAGAATCAATAGTAATTATAGTTTACACAATTATCACCGTAATGAAAAATTTTGTATTTTACTTAATGCTAGGCCTTTAGGTCATTGACTGCTTCCGTCACAATACCAAATATAACTCTCTCTCTCTCTCTCTCTCTCTCTCTCTCTCTCTCTCTCTCTCTCTCTCTCTCTCTCTCTCTCTCTCTCTCTCTTTGGGAGTTGATTTTTTTTTCTTAATGTGTAAAAACTGCCACGCATCTCAGTCTAAAACATCAAGACCAAAATGATTAAGAGCAGACAACAGATAGCTAGACAGACGGACAGACATATATAAATGTTTATATTGTTCTGTTTCCCGTGTCTAAGGAAAAACAAAGGCCATATCAAAACCAGACACCATCAAAGCCACAAAAAGTCAGATAAGAGGTAAAGATATATATATATATATATATATATATATATATATATATATATATATATATATATATATATATATATATATATAACACCACACAGATGAAGTCTGCTAAAAGTCACATGTACAAATCAAAATGGTTGCTTAATAGAGGAGAATGAAAAAATACAGAAAAAAACACAGACTGACAATAACAAAGAAAGGAAGGGATAAAGGAATGAATGAATGAAGAAGAAGAAAAGTAGAAAATTAAAGAAGGCGTATTTGGACACAATGCATACGTAATATCATTTAGGACTAGCTCAGTAGCATAGTAACATCAAGTATGAAGAATGGCTGACCAAGCCAATACTTTTACCGTTAAAGAATCATTCTCGTTGCTATTGTCATTCCTTTATCACGTACTATTTAATGATCCCGTACTTACCACACACACACACACACACACACACACCACACACGCCCGAACACAAAGATTCAAGATTCAAGATTTAATTATCCTGTCACCCCAAGAAAAACAATGTAATCCACTTCAACATGACACAAAATAACTAAGCAAAATGCAGGAAGCGTTTTATGTGTATTAAAGGCGTAATGGCATAATCACTAAAACATAGAGCAGGCTGGTCATCATAAACTTACACCATTTTGCTGAATTTTAAATATTTACTCAGCTTTAACAGAACATTCTTGCCAGCCGAGAATAGTCTGCACAGGTTGTAAACAGATTTCACACTCGTATACTTTTCTGGAATAAAACGTACTCGTAACTCTTCATACTTTGGGCATTCCATAATGAAATGAAATTCGTCTCCAACATCTTGTTTACAATCTTTACAAAAGCGTTCCTCGCGGGCAAGACCAAGTAGAATAGGCATTTATTACTTGAATATAATACCCTATTCCACGAACGTACATAGTTATCTTTCAAAGATAAAGAAATGTTTCTACATAACGATCTTTCGTTAGAAAACTGCTGTGTTTCCCAAATACAATCATAGCCTGAATAACAAACGCGTGCTGACTTTCCAAAAACACAACGTGTCTGTTGTAAAATAAGAATCTCATGTTATGGATCTGAGAGAGAGAGAGTGAGAGTTAGAGAGAGTTAGAGAGATACAGACAGACAGACAGACAGACAGAAGGGAGGGAGGGAGTTAATAACAAACACGTGCTGACTTTCCAAAAACACAATGTGTCTGTTATAAAATAAGAATCTCATGTTATGGATCTGAGGGAGAGAGAGGGGAGAGAGAGAGAGAGAGAGAGAGAGAGAGAGAGAGAGAGAGAGAGAGAGAGAGAGAGAGAGAGTTAACAACACAAACACAGGCTGACTTTCCAAAAACACAATGTGTCTGTTATGAAATAAGGATCTCGTGTTATGGATCAGAGAGAGAGAGAGAGAGAGAGAGAGAGAGAGAGAGAGAGAGAGAGAGAGAGAGAGAGAGAGAGAGAGAGAGAGAGTTAACAACAAACACAGGCTGACTTTCCAAAAACACAATGTGTCTGTTATGAAATAAGGATCTCGTGTTTGATCTGAGGGAGAGAGAGAGAGGGAGAGAGAGAGAGAGAGAGAGAGAGAGAGAGAGAGAGAGAGAGAGAGAGAGAGAGACAGACAGACAGACAGACAGACAGACATACAGACAGACAGACAGACAGACAGAGAAAGAAAGAGAGAGAGAGAGAGAGAGAGAGAGAGAGAGAGAGAGAGAGAGACGCAGTGTATGTGTGCTGACATAGTAGTAGACAGCATGGACAGTTGGTGTGTAACTAATAACCCGGGCAGTCTACTAACTGTCACCTCTGCGGGCTAACTGTTCACCCGGGCAGAGTACTAACTGTCAGCTGTGCGGGCTAACTAATAACCCGGGCAGACTACTAACTGTCACCTCTGCGGGCTAACTGTTCACCCGGGCAGACTACTCACTGTCAGCTGTGCGGGCTAACTGATAACTCGGGCAGACTACTAACTGTCAGCTGTGCGGGCTAACTGATAACCCGGGCAGACTACTCACTGTCACCTCTGCGGGTTAACTGATAACCCGGGCAGACTACTCACTGTCAGTTCTGCGGGCTAACTGATAACCCGGGCAGACTACTGACTGTCAGCTCTGCAGGCTAACTGATAACCCGGGCAGACTACTCACTGTCAGCTCTGTGGGCTAACTGATAAACCGGGCAGACTACTGACTGTCAGCTCTGCGGGCTAACTGATAACCCGGGCAGACTACTGACTGTCAGCTCTGCGGGCTAACTGATAACCCGGGCAGACTACTAACTGTCAGCTCTGCGGGCTAACTGATAATCCCGGGCAGACTACTGACTGTCAGCTCTGCGGGCTAACTGATAACCCGGGCAGACTACTAACTGTCAGTTCTGCAGGCTAACTGATAACACGGGCAGACTACTGACTGTCAGCTCTGCGGGCTAACTGATAACCCGGGGCAGACTACTAACTGTCAGCTCTGCGGGCTAACTGGGCAGACTACTAACTGTCAGCTCTGCGGGCTAACTGATAACCTGGGCAGACTACTAACTGTCAGCTCTGCGGGCTAACTGGGCAGACTACTAACTGTCAGCTCTGCGGGCTAAGTGATAACCCGGGCAGACTACTAACTGTCAGCTCTGCGGGCTCTCTGTTCACTTTTCACCGCCCCTCTTCTGTGTCCTTCTTTGCTTGTTTCTTCTCTCTTCTGCTTTTTTTTTTTTTTCTTTTGTTCCCTCTTTCTTTCTCTTTCTGTTCCTCCTCCTCTTCCTTCTTTTTTTTCCTTCTACTCCTTCTCCTTCTTCTTCTTTCTTCTTCTTTCCTCCTCCTCCTTCTTCCCTTCAGGGGTCCCATTCACGCAGAGTATGACAACAACAATGACAGGCAAAAAAAAAAAACAACAGCAACAACAAGAAGAGTCCATTTTAACGAACGGCACTGACAGGCAAAAAACAAAACAACAGCAACAACAAGACGAGTCCATTCTTAAGAACGGCATTGACAGCAAAAACAAAACAACAGCAACAACAAGAAGAATCCATTCTTACGAACGGCACTGACAGGTCCTATTCAACAAATCCCTAAGAACAGCAATGACGAGTCCCATTAAATCAGTTCAGAGGAACAGCAACTGCGGGTGCCCTCAGGGCCACTCGCCAAAGCAGCCCTGCTGCATGATGTGTATAGCTGGGGAATATTCTGAGCCCCAGATCGTCCCCTGGTGGGGACTGTGTCGTTGTACTCTCGGCAATGGCGGGAGGAACTGGTCTTCGCTGGAGGTGTTGACAGTAACCTAACAGCGTGATGAAACAATGGCACAAACTGCTGGATGAAGTGTTTACAGTAACCGCTGGATGAAGTGTTTACAGTGACCGCTGGATGAAGTGTTTACAGTAACCGTTGGATGAAATGTTTACAGTAACCGTTGGATGAAATGTTTATGGTAACCGTTGAATGAAGTGCTCACAGCAAGAGGTCAATGCAATGTTGACAGCAACAGCTGGATGGAGTGTTTGAAATGACCGCTGGATAAAGCGTTTTATGATAACCAATGGACGCGCGCGCACGCACGCGCGCGCGCACACACACACACACACACACACACACACACACACACACACACACACACACACACACACACACACAAGCTGACACATCTGTTATGTTAACAAATTCGACTTCAATGTTTGACAGAAAGCTATAAACTCTCTTTCCAACGAAATGATTTGACAGGGCTTCCTATTCACACCCTGTTAGACACACACACACACACACACACACACACACACACACACACACACACACAATCCCTCCCCCCCCCCCCCCCTCCCCCGGTCGTTTTGGGATTTTTTTTTAAGAAAAAGTATTAATGACTGGATGCAAGGGGAACGGAAGCAGAAGATAGAATTCAGTCACAGAACAAAGCAACAATGTTCCGTAGGGTGGTTAGCAGTGAATTACAGAACTCAGAAAATCAGTCAACAGCAAACCAGAGATCTTGTATGTAGGAGATATGTAGGAGAGAATCAATTCGTCCTCTTGAGATAGGAGGATTATCTGCCATGGATACAAGCTGAATACTTTGTATTGCACATTCATGAATGGCGAACAACGTGCGTTCCAAGCCAGTGTACAAAGATGGGTGAGCACACCGAACACAGAGATAATGACGTAGTGTATATCTGTGACGCATGAATAAGTTCACGTATTATGACGTGAGAGATGTTACATACACAGTATACAGAGAAAGCGCGCAGCTAAGCATGCTCAGGGCAACCTGTCCACACTTTTTTTCTTTTCTTTTCTTTTCTTTTTTTTTTTTTTTTCTTTTCTTATCTTTTTTTTTTTTTTTTTTCTATTTTTTCCCCGCTTTTTCTATTTTTCTTTTTTTTTTGTCTTGTAATGCGCTGGTCAGTGACATCTCTCTGCCCATACCAGATCTCTGGCCCACACACCAGTAAAGAGGCCACACAGGCCTATGACGAAGAAGAGTTAGGGGTAAGACAAGGCACGGATGGATACCCAGTGGTATTTTTTTTTTCGTTTCGTCTTTTTTTTCTTTCTTGTGTCTGCCCAACGCAGGGCTCCGTGGAGAGGCAGCGGAGGGTGAGTGGGAGGAGAGCCAGTCCCACCCCTCCACGTCCACACTCTCCTCCTGGTCATCCAACCGCTCGGCCAAAACCACCTGGCGTGGCGTAAAAGTCAAATGGACAGTTAAATCACTTCCGAGCGTTGCGTGGAAGAGTGTCCTATCTTTGTGGGAGTCGTCTCGCACTGCAGGATGCAAAAAGTCAACTGTCATTCAGTCAAAGTGTGAAAGTCACATGTCGCGGTGCAAAAGTCACCTGTCGCAGTGTTAAAGTGTCAAGATCATTTTTCATGATGTCGAAGTCACTGTCGTGATGTTCAAGTGTAAAATTCATTTTTCATGTCAAAGTCACCTGTCGTATGTTTAAGTGTAAAAAACATTTTTCAAGTTGTCAAAGTCACGTGTCGTGATGTTAAAGTGTAAAAATTTATTTTTCATGTTGTCAAAGTCATCTGTCGAGGTGTTAAAGTGTAAAAATCATTTTTCATGTTGTCAAAGTCACGTGTCGTGATGTTAACAAGTGTAAAAAAATCATTTTTCATGATGTCAAAGTCACCTGCCATGGTGTTAAAGTCATCTGATATGGGTGTGAAAATGTAAATCAGCTGCTTTAGTGTAAAAAGTCACTCATGTAGTGAAAAAGTTGCTTTCGTGGTGTAAAAATGACTTATCGTGATGTAAAAATCACGTGTTATGATGTAAAAGTCACCTGTAACGGCGTGCAAGTGGTAATGTATAAAAGTCAGTGTTCATTGTGTTGAAGTCTCCTGTCAGTGAAAAAGTTGCTTGTCATGGTGTGTAAAAGTCACCTATCATGTTACATAAAGACGTGCCCGAGTCACAGTTCTTAAGGTCAAGAGTGAAAGTCGTGTTATTTTGTAGTCACTAATTGCTGTGTAAACGTCGCATGCCTTTCAACAAAAGTCATTTGCCATCCTGAAACTAAAGTCACTTCTTGTTAAAGACACCTGTTATAGTGTGAAAGTCACCTGTCACGGTATAACAGTCACGCGTCATTGTGTAAAAGTCACCTGTATTAGTGTAAAAGTCACCTGTCGTTGTGCAAAAGTCACCTGTCGTTGTGCAAAAGTCACCTGTCGTTGTGCAAAAGTCACCTGTCGTTGTGCAAAGTCACCTGTCGTTGTGCAAAAGTCGCCTGTCGTTGTGCAAAAGTCGCCTGTATTTGTGCAAAAGTCACCTGTCGTTGTGCAAAAGTCTCCTGTCATTGTGCACAAGTCACCTGTCGTGCAAAAGTCTCCTGCCACTGCTTCAAGGTCGCCTTCATCGTGTTAAAGTCACTGGAAAAGTCACCTGTCATTGTGTATGATTTCTCTGCCATTAAATTTTTTGTTAAGCTCATGACACATTTCCTGGTGAAAAACAAAAAAAAGGGGGGGGGGGTGGAAGGGGGGCGGTTCCTTAGCTGTTTTCATGCGATAAAGGTCCTGCTAATGTTTTCTGTTCCCTGTCGGTATCGATACAGAACCATCCACCGCACAACCACCTCCTGTCTCGTTGCAAAGGTAACCTTTCATACAGCAAAAAAGGAAATCATCAATATAGTGCATATTTCATTGTGCTAAACGATACAAAAAAGCCAGTTCAACAGTGTCAAGAAAAAGAATCACCTTCGACAGTACAGTCATCTTTCCGACAGACAGCGAAAAAAAAGGAATTTTTTCACGTGGCAAAAAAGAATGTTTCATGCCAAAAGCTGTGTATCATAGACCACTAATTCACCGACTCCGGAACAAAAGGCATCTATCACTGTGCAAAAGACACCCTTCATAGTGCCAAAGATCAACCACCATCATGGAAAAAAACTTTTAAAATCATCACACACCCCCCCCCCCCCCCCCCCCCCCCCCCCGAGATTGAAGAAATAGGGGGAGATAAGCATTCATGTGTGTGTGTGTGTGTGTGTGTGTGTGTGTGTGTGTGTGTGTGTGTGTGTGTGTGTGTGTGTGTGCGCATACTATCTGCAAAGGTAGATAATTCTGCCTAACTAACAGTATGTGCTTGAGTGGGTGAATGGGGAATAATAAATGCCTCTCAAAATGAGCCTTCAGCAAGCTTATAGTCTCCATATAAATATATATATATATATATATGTGTGTGTGTGTGTGTGTGTGTGTGTGTGTGTGTGTGTGTGTGTGTGTGTGTGTGTGTGTGTGTGTGTGTGTGCCACAATGCAAAAGATCATCTATCATGACGCAAAAGTCACCTTTCTTTAGAGCCAAAAATAAGCTAGTTGCAAAGTGAAACGACTGCAGGCGGAAATCTAAACAAACCTTAAATAAATGTCAGCGAACCGCCCAGAGAAACGTGGACAAACGAGTCACAAGACAAAACACAACGCGTTTCAACCTCTTAGGTCTTCTTCAGGTGAGATAAAAACGAATAACACAAATAAAATAACGAAAATTCACTTAGCTTTGATCGCTTCAGATCGCTTCAGAGTTCAACGCAAGGAGGCATAGTGAAGAGCCTGTGGTGCCATGTAGGATGGTGTCTGGTTTGGGGAGAGAGCAGATTTTGCAGTTGGGTTTTGAGCAGGGGAAAGTACCTGGTGGCTTAGGTGTGGATATTTTGTTCAGCTTAGAGCACACAGTAGGTCGTTGAGGTTTTTGTCACGTTTGAAAGTGACCATTGATTTGGTCTCAAGGGCAGGTTTATGATTTTCTACTGTGTGCCAGTTAGACTTCAGGATCCTGCAGATGGGCAGATTGTGAGGATGGGAGAGAAGGCAGGCAGTGGGTCTGTCTGTCTCTTTGGGAGGTTTAGTTTCCAGAGTAGATGTTCTGGATTTAGCTGCAGTGCGGCTGACAGCATCATTGATGACGGCACTAGGGTATCCACGGTTGGTGAAAAAATCAGACATTTTGGCTGCTTGTATAGTGAAATCTTCTTCGCTAGAACAGAGTCTGCGTAGGCGAAGGAATTCAGAATATGGAATGCTGTTTTTAGTGGACTGGTGGTGGGAAGATGTGTAGTCCAGGTATGAGTGCGCATCAGTGGGTTTGTAGAAGACTGAGGTTTGGAAGCAGTCCATCTTTGAGGGAGATAGTGATGTCCAGGAAGTTAACTGACTGTGAAATGGTGTCGGTCAGCTGGATGGATGGATGGAAGGTCTGAGCAAAGTTGAGGAAATTCTGGAGGTCATGTTCTGGCATGGATGTAGCTCCCAGTCCATCATCTATGTATCTTTTGTAGAGCTCTGGTGTTGGGCCTGTGTAAGAGGTTAGTAGGCGGTGTTTCGTTATTTTATTCTTTTTTGTCTCACCTGAAAAAGACCTATGAGGTCGAAACGCGTTGTGTTTTTGTCTTGTGACTTGTTTGTCCACGTTTCTCTGGGCGGTTCGCTGACATTTATTTAAGATTTGCAAAAATAAGCTATACAGCGCAAAAGCTCGTCTATCATGACACAAATGGTCTTACATGACAGCCCCACAGGTCTCTCTGTCTCCCTGCGACTGGTCACCTGGCATAGTGTAAAAGGTCAGTTGTCTTAGGATCCT
>JADBJO010029277.1:0-12500 GCA_016801955.1 Conus betulinus
AAACCGACGACCTCCCAGTCGGGAGTCCGCGACGCTAACCACTTCGCCACGGCGGCTGGATCATGGGTAACCAGAAGTTTTCGCTTGATTTCTGTAAGTTCCAGCTTAGGTTGTTTTCTTGTCTCTTACCTTGTAAAGTTAGCCACTTAAAAAAAAAAACCAAACAAACAGGTGATGCTGAGATGACAGTTTGTAAGAATTTTGGGTCAGGCTGGAAGTGAAACCATTTTCTTACATTACAATGCCAAGCTAGGGAACAGTTCTCCTGAAGTCAAGTAGGATGCCAGGATCAGTGTGACAATTTGAGGTCATGTGAGTGAATGTCGGAGTTTGTGCAGATATTAGTAGACTGTGTTCACAGCTTTTGTGCCGCGATTTCCTGCCTGTGAACAATGTTTGACATGAGCTGAAGAACCATTTTAAAAATTTACTGAAAAAAGAAAAACAAGATCTGTTATCAACGGTTACTCTCAACTGCCGATGAAAGCTGACTTCGTGGACGGATGACGTGGAGACATCATAGAGTAGAAGACAAAGTGAAGGAAAATGAGGAAAGGGTTGTTTCTTCCACCACACAACTCTCGTGTAAACTAAGAAACTATACGGGGACACAACGCCAGAAACTGAAAAAAAGCCTAAAGCAGGAACACGTGTTAAAAATTCTAATTTCCATTTGAGCTTTGATCATAATAGAAATGAACTCCGATTCAGCAAACGCTTTGAGCGGCAGAGCATTGATTGACAGCGTGACCCAGAATTGTTTTGATTCCAAACACAGTGGAAATGGAACTAAAGATTTCGTTGAGGAACAAAAAAACATGGCTGTCGGGATTCTTGTGTGTTTGGGTTAAAAGAAAAGTAGTTATGGTGATACCACTCTGTGGCCCTTTTTATTCACATGTTTAGCAAAGTGAGTCCTTGGAACAATGTTTTGACGTGACAGTAATCCTGACAAAGAAGCAAGACACCTGAGCAAAAGCAGTCATCAAATGTCACACATGCAGGTAAAATCATCCATTCATTGTAAAGTTCGGGATCCCGAAGAAAACAGAAACAGAAAAGTGGTGTTGGTGGAACGTGGTCAACTTCCACAGAGAACTCTTAAAGTTCACAGGGGAAAGCTGGCATTGATGGCATCCATGTGCGGCAGAAAAAAAAGGATGGTAAAATCACTAGGTGGGTTCAGGAGACACAGAAGGTAACCTGCACTTCATGCAGTAAATATGTCGCAGAAATCAAGATGGTAAGATTTGAAGGGGTGTTCAGGTGACACGGAAGAAAAAATGCACTTAATTGAGCGAACCGCAGCAGAAAAAACAAGATGCAAAGCGTATTAACCTACTCCCAGTTTTATCCTGAATACGCGTGAGATATTCCATAAAGAGGAAAAACCGTCTTGGGCAGGTATAGCCGTTAGTAATGGCTATTCTGGTAAACATCAGCCATCATCTGTGACCTATAATGAATATACTTACAAATTTTCAGAAAGATCGGCCAAGTACTTTCTGAGATTTTCCATACAAACGAAAACCATTATGGACCATTAGTAACGGCTATAACGGTAAACTAAAACATCAGGCATCATCCATGACCCATAATGAACATACCTACAAATTTTCAGAAGTATTGGCCTCATACTTTCTAAGATATTCCATAAAAAAGAAAAACCATTCTGGGCCGTTATAGCCGTTAGTAACAGCTATAATGGTAAATTAAACATCGGGCATCATCCGTGACCCATAATGAACCTACCTACAAATTTTCAGAAAGATCGGCCACGTACTTTCTGAGATATTCCACAAAGAAGAAAAACCGTTATGGGTCGTTATAGCCCTTAGTAATGGCAATAACGGTAATGTAAAACGTCGGGCATCATCCGTGACATATACTGAACGTACCTACAAATTTTCAGAGAGATCGGCACCGTACTTTCTGAGACATTCCATAAAAAAGAACAACTGTTATGGCACACACACACACATGCACACACACAGCATTTCTTCATTCCCATTCTAAAAGTACTCCCTGTTCTAAAAGAAACTGGGAGTACAAAAATAGCAACTAAAACATCAGGCATCATCATTGACCCATGTTAAACATACCTGCTAATTTTCACAAAGATCGGCCAAGTACTTTCTGAGATATTCCATGAAGAAGAAAAACCGTTACAGGCCGTTACAGCCGTTAGTAACGGATACAACGGTAAAATAAAACATCGGGCATCATCTGTGACCCATAATGAAAATACCTACAAATTTTCAGAAAGATCGGCCCAGTAGTTTTGTCTAGAGTGAGTGGAACACATTTTGACCACGGACGGATGAACACACACACACACACACACACACACACACACACATGCACACACACAGCATTTCTTCATTCCCATTCTAAAGTACTCCCTGTTCTATAAGAACTAGGAGTACAAAAATATCAAAATCACTGAATGTGTCCAAGGCACACAAAAGAAAAACTGCGTTCAACACAGCAAAAAAGACTGCAGAAAAAATGAATGGTGTCGTTCAGAGGGCACCAAAGGAAACCTGCACTTACTGCAGCGAAATGCGGCACAAAGGAAGGGCGACCAAATCATTTGGTGTGTTCAGGGAGCACCACTCTTACCCTTACTTTTGCCTGGTGTCTAATTCATTACTCACACTCCCTGCCTTTCTTGTTTCTTTTCTACATCTTCTTTCTTCAGCTGTTCCTGTTCTGCTTTTCCCTGTTCTGTTCCTCTATAAGTGTACTTTTCCTTAAGATTTTCTCTTCTCTTCTATCTTTCCCTTCTGTTGTTTCGTGTGATGTGTATTTTCTTTTTTTTTCCCTCTACATATATTTCATCCTTCTTATATTTCCTTACTTCAGATTCTAATACCTTTCCATGTTTGTGTCTATATTCCCCTGCATTCCCCTATTTTTTTCATATATTTTCCTACATTTTTTCTTTTTTTGTACCTTACCATAGTTTTTAATGTGTTTCCCTACTTTTCATTTCCCCCTTATGTTCCTTGTTTTTACCCACAGTTCCCTATCTTTTCTATATTTTGCTCCTTTTTCTGATATTTCCCACTGTTTATTTCCCATGTTTCCCTACATTTTCTGATTTTCCATATTTTTCATATCTTTCTCCAACAGTTGTCTACTTTCCCCATATATTTCCATGCTTTTGATTTTCCCTGAATTTCCTCAGTGTTTTCTGCATTTGCCATTTTTTTTTTTCTTTATTTTCTTATTTTTCATGTTTTCTCCATTTCCCTTGTTTTTCGTACCGGCTTTCCTTTCATTTTCTTGTTTGTTTCTTTCTTTCTTTGTTTACGTCTGTCCGTACATTTCCCAGCCTTTTCTTTCTTTTCTTTTCTCTCACAATTCTTAATCTTCTCCTTCATGTCTTTGACTTTCTTTGCCTCTCTGTACTTTTCATTTTCCCTCCATTTCCTTATTGTTTCCCAGTTCCTCACACCTCCCTACTGTTTTCTTTTCCCTGCATTTCTTCCATATTCCACTTCATTTTCCTCTTTTTTTTTTTTCTACGTTGTCCTAGAGTCCCCTCCCCCCTTACATTTCCGTATATTTACGTATACTGTTTCTCATATCGGCCTTTAGCTGCTCTCTTTTATCTACTTGCGCCATGTACACCTTTCTTCCCTACTGTTTGACCGCCACAACATTTTATCACTGGTTCCTGAATTTACTTTATTCCCCCCCCCCCCCCCCCCCCTACATTTGTCTTCCTTTTCCTTCTACTTTCTCACAGTTTCTGCAGCTTCTCGCTATTTTCTTAAGTCACATACTTATTACGACACATGACTGTTTCTTTCAACTTAATGGTTCAAAGAAAGCCCGGTTCCTTGAAAAATTTAAGATTGAAGATTTAAAAAAAAAAAAAAAGAAAAAAGAAACAAGATTCAACTTAGTTCAGGTTATTTATAGCCCAGCCGACCACAGGGGGCCATGGTAGGATTGTCACGTGGTCCACTTCGAGGCGATACATATTCGTTTTAAAGAAAACATGACATCAGGAAACTGATTTATTTCAAACGAAGCTGCACAGCCTCAGCGCTTGATCTGTTGTCCACGAAATCAGTTTTGTCAGAGCAGTCTATTCAGGTTTTCGTTTCTTGGTTTGTTTGTTTGTTTGCTTTGTTTGTTTGTTTGTTTTTTGGCAGCAGGGAAAGACAGTGTCGGCTGAACACACTTCTTGGGAAGATTCCGTTCTTTCAAGATAGACGAATAAATAATGGCCCATGTCTGAAACAACAACAACAACAAAAACAACAACAACAGCAATTACAACACCCACAAACGATGAACAAGCGAGCTAAATACTGCATTTCAACACAATATGACGACAGCTTCATGCAAGAGCTTACAGCTCAAATACCGACGTGCTGTCCGACAATGATTCTTTCGCACAGGAAATTGCCCTTTAGCTATTGATCCACGATACACGATACACGATATTTTGTTTGTCCTCATAGAATATAAGGAAAATTTTGTTTGTGGTGCCAATATCAAGATTCACATATAACAACAAATTATAAACAAGTATATCATTAAAAATATTCACACTCTTGCACTGTGCTCAGTCATTCTTTGTCAATTCATTTATCCATCTTGTGTCAGTCTGTACATATATATTATATAAGTATTAACACATGCACGCACACATCCTATAAACCCTCACCCACCCCCACCACCCCTGACACACACACACACACACACACACCACACCAATATAGAGTCACATACACACACCCCGCCAAAACAGTGTCACACACACACACACACACACACACACACACACACACACAACACACACACACACACACACACACACACAGGGCGCACACATCACCACCACAAACCACCATCACATATGCAATATTAACACAACACTTAAATAAACACTCCAACTGTAAAACAGAACGCTCCAAGATAAGCTCAAGTTAAGTATAAATAAGAAAGAAAACAAAAAACATAGCACCATTGAAAAGATCAATAATATTGCAAAATGTATAATTACTTAAACTGTAAAAGCAGCCTGCAGAGTTTAATACAAATCAGAAATAAAAGATTTACTGCTAAGTAAGATGTTTCAAGTAGGGTGAGAGAGAGTAGAGAGAGAGAGAGAGAGAGAGAGAGAGAGAGAGAGAGAGAGAGAGAGAGAGAGAGAGAGAGAGAGAGAGAGAGAGAGAGAGAGAGAGACCGAAGGGAGATAATTCATCATAGAGATGTGAAAATTGGAAACAGACTTGTGTAAACATTTTAACTATAAAAACACAACATTCCCTATTAAACCAAGTACGGAATAAAAGGGCAAAAAAAAAATCAGTTCCAAGAAATTATATCACAAAAAGTGTGACTGCTTAAGCAGTAAAAAGAATACAATGAAGTACACATATTTGTGGTAAAAATGGCTTGTATGGTGGGAGGTGGGGGTGGGGGTCCTTCACACACACACACACACACACACACACACACACACACACACACACACACACACATATATATATATATATATATATATATATATATATATATATATATATATATATATATGCATACATATATATATATATATATATATATATATACACACAGGGTGGTCCATCAAATTCACACACACACACACACACACACACACACACACACACACACACTGTAAAACAGGACTTAAACTACTTAGTAGGGGGATGGGTGAGGGTGGGGTGCAACATACACGCCTACGCACACACGCATACAAGCACACACATACCCCCCTCCCCCCACACACACACACTCACACATACACAACACACAAACTCACGCACATGCACATTCACACACACACACACACACACACACACACACACACACACACACACACACACACACACACACACACCACACACACACACACACACACACACACACACACACACACACACACACACACACACACACACACACAGTCACACACGCAAGCGCGCCACAGGGGTTAGTATTTAAACCGAAAAAAAATAAAACATGCATTCTCCCTTCTCTCATTGACACTCATTGAAGAGGCGTACGGCAGATGGCAGAAGGAGTTCCTCAGTCGGTTGGTCCGGGCACTTAAGCTCCTCAGGACCCGGGAAGATTCTCTCCTGGGCTCTTGGGATGCCAGCACCTCGTGGAGTGGGTGGTGATTGTCTGCTCGGATCTTGCCAAGCTTCTTAAGGGCCAGACCTGGGAACCACGCGCTCAAGGGGTATCAGCTCTTCCCCCACGATGGAGGCTGCCTCGCTGACTACTTTCTCCAGCCGGTCCATGTCTGTCGTCTTGGCACTGCTGTGGTAATACAGTTGGTTGAAGGCCAGTACACTTTGAATGGTCGCTGGTAGTACAACTGGGGGATCTGTGGGCTGACACGGAACTGTCGCAGCTTTCTCAGGAAGAAAAGTCTCTGGTTTGCCTTCTTGCACACTGCATCTGCATTGGGAGACCAGTCTAGCTGGTTGTCGATGACAGTACCTAAGTACTCGTAGAACTCGACGATCTCGACTGGCTCACCATTGATGACGGGGGGCTCGGTGCTGGGCTTGTTCTTCCTGAAGTCCACGACAATCTCCTTGGTCTTGGACACATTCAGCTGCAGATGATTCGTGCTGCACCAATCAGCCAGTTCATCCACGGTGTGCCTGTACACTGTTTCATCGTTATTGAGGATGAAGCCAGTCAGCGAGCAGTCGTCTGCAAACTTGATCAGCAGAACAGAATCATCCTTGCTGCGACAGTCGGCAGTGTACAGGGTGAAAGAGAGTAGGAGACAGCACGCAGCCCTGGGGAACGTCAGTGTTGGTGGTCACAGGATCGGAGAGAGAATGTGCCCGACTCGGACTCGTTGCGTTTTCTGAGTCAGAAAACTGAAGATCCAGCTGATGAGGACCGGGTTGACATTGTAGCGGAGAAGTTTGGTGACAAGGAGATGGGGTTGGATCGTGTTAAAAGCACTACTAAAGTCGGTGAAGAGGATCCTTGCATATGAAGTAGGCTTTCTCGGGGTGAGTGTAGACACTGTGGAGGAGAATGAGGATGGCATCTTCAGTACTCTGGTTGCGGGAATAAGCAAACTGAAGAGGATCCTGATGCTCCTCTGTCTCCAGCCTCAGCAGGCGAAGGATGATCTTCTCAGCGCACTTGAAGGGGACAGAAGTGAGCGCTACTGGCCTGTAGTCATTCATGGTGACTGGAGAACGTTTCTTGGCGACAGGCACAATAGCTGATGATTTCCAGATGGCTAGGATGGAGCCCTCGTCAATGGACCTCTCGAAGAGCTCACAGTATACCGGAGTTAGAGCGTCACAGCATTCCCGCAGCAGCCTACCAGTGATGTTATCAGGGCCTGCAGCACTGCGCACTTTGACCTTCTTGAAGGATGTCCTGACTTCATCGACTGAGATGGTGATTGGATGCGCAGTTCGACTTGCCACCTCCTGCATGGCCTGCTGCTGCTCCATACTGAAGTCCCAGCAGTCAAACCTGGCATAGAAGGTGTTCAGGTCTCTGGCCAGCTTGGCTTGGAGAGGAACTTTCTGCTGCTTGTGGCCGGTGATTGTCCCGATGTCTCTCCAGTACTGCCTGGCGTTGCCCTCCCGGAAGTTGGACTCCACCTTGGATTTGAAGAGGCGTTTGTCCTCCCTGATCTGTCTTTGGAGCTGTTTTGGGGCTGCCTTCTCCTCATCTCTGTCACCTCTCAGGGATGCGTCTCTCTTCTTGTGCAAGATTTTCTTCATACCCGGGGTCACCTAGGGCTTGTTGTTGGGGTAATCTTGCATGTCTTGGTCTCTCGAGGACGGTGTCTTCACAGAAGGAGATGTGGGATGAGATGGCGTCGGCAGTCATGTCGAGGCTTGGATCAGAGAAGACTGTCCAGTCTGTTGTTTTCGAAGCAGTCACACAAAACTTCTGCTGACTCGCTTGTCCACTTCTTCTTCACTAGTTTCACAGCCGGCTTCTCTCGTTTTGAGACGTTGACGGTAGGTGGGCACCAGTTGCACGATGTTGTGTGGACTTCTGCCGAGGCCTGGGAGTGGTCTGGACCTGTAGGCTCTGGGGAAGGTTGCCGTAGAAGACATCAAGGATGTTCCCTGGTGGGTAGCGCACGTCACGTACTGCTTAAAGGGGGGGAGCGAACGCTTCAGCTTGCAGTGGTTGAAGTCCCCCAAGAGGAAACAAGGAGCATCAGGTGACTGTGATGCCACTTTGTGAACCACTTCCACCAACTCTGAACTGGCAGCTTTTGCGTCTGCCCTAGGATGGATGTACACAACGCTGACAAACAGCTGATTGAATTCTCTTTGGAGATAGAAGGGTCTGAGTGAGACTGTCAACAGCTCTAGGTACTGAGAGCAGAACTGCTCCTTTACTGTGATGTTCGTGCACCACTTCCTGCTGACATACGTACAGACTCCTCCTCCTTTTGTCTTCCCTGTGTCCTTCACAGTCCGGTCAAGGCGAACAACTGTGTAGCCCGGGAAGTCTATTTCCGCATCCTTTTCTGAAAGCCAGCACTCGGAAAAACACAAAAGATTTGCATCTCTATAGGCGTGGAGGTACTGCACACTTGCTAGACACTCATCCAGTTTATTCCTCAATGACTGCACGTTTCCAAAGATGATAGATGGCAAAGGCAGTTTGTGCTTTCGTCTTCGTGCTCTCAGAACAACCCCAGACCGTCTACCTCTTCTTTTTGGACGCAAAAATGGAAACTTCCTGAACAAATCAAGTGTACTCAATCTGTTACTTTGAACCTTGCGAAGACCAAGCAAGAATTCTCGACTGTAAGAAATTGAATCACTCATAGAGCTATACATGAAAAGACAGTCCCAGTGAACGAGTTAAATGTCAAGGAATACAGACACCGCATACAGCGAAGAAGGCAACACAGGTCTCTCTCTCCAACCAAACAAAAATCACAACTGTAAACAAACGAATCAGTCATACTTAAAATGGCTGCCTCAATGACGAGATCGCACTAGCAGGTAAGTTCACCTCTCAATACTCGCATCAGTCAGTCAGTTTTTCGACCACACTGTATGAACAGCATCTACTAACACTAAGATACTAGACACCGTACACAGCGAAGAAGGCAACACAAGTCTCTCTCCAACCAAACAAGAAATCACAACTGTAAACAAACGAATCAAGCATGCCCAAGATGGCCCGCCCCGATGAAGATCGCACCAGCAGGTAAGTTCACCTCTTAACACCCGTGACAGTCAGTCAATTTTTACCACCAAACTGCATCAACAGTATCTACACAGTCTTGCCTCACTCTCTACACACTTCTAAGACGAGGACAACATGAAAAAACTTGACAAAGACGCTAAAACATCGGGAGACATTTGGCACCACAGGTCGCACTTCGAGTTGCGCCCTCTCTC
Source organism: Conus betulinus (assembly GCA_016801955.1). Classification (NCBI taxonomy): domain Eukaryota; kingdom Metazoa; phylum Mollusca; class Gastropoda; order Neogastropoda; family Conidae; genus Conus; species Conus betulinus. The sequence continues at coordinate 9,405 of JADBJO010029277.1, forward strand.
TCTCTCTCTCTCTCTCTCTCTCTCTCTCACTGATGTTTAGAGTCTATAAGTTTTCTATGAAGTGGAAATAAAGTAAATTATATTATTTTAGTTATGAATACGTTTGGGAAACAAATAGCATTAGTTAATATTTATGGGCCAAACAGGGATGACCCAGCGTTTTTTTCAGAACATAAAAAATCAAATTGAGGAAGCGGGTAGCCCGAATATTGTTATTGCTGGTGACTGGAATTTAGTACTCAATCCAGTCTTAGATTATGATAATTACAAAAATATTAACAATGTTAAAGCTAGGGAGGAAGTGATTGAAATTATATCTGAATTAGAATTAATAGATGTTTGGCGAGAATTTAACCCAGAGGTTCTCAGCTATACATTGCGAAGGCCAAATCCACACGTCAACAAAGCCGCCTTGACTATTTCTTAGTTTCAGAAACTTTAATTAGATCAGTGAGTAACGCTGATATTCATTGTGTTTTACCGCAGTGTCCATTCACTCATTACAATGGAAGTTACCTTTAAAGTTGAGGAAAAAAATTAAAATCTTTGAAATTCAACTCGTCACTGTTAAAAGATTACACATATGTTCAATCAACAAATAACCTAATAGAAGAAGTTAAGTGTCAGTATGCAGCTCTTCCATATATGAGAGAAATTTAAAGCAAATACCTAACGATCAGATTCAATTTGTAGTATCAGATCAGCTATTCTTGGATAAATTACTAATGGAAATCAGGGCTAAAACAATTTTGTACAGCATACACAAAACAAAGACCTTAAAAAGACTGAACAAACTTTAGAACAAGAAATACAAAACCCTTGAGAGCAATTCGCATCCAAACCAAGCTGAAAGAATAACCCTAAAGGAGAAGAAGGCTCAGCTAGCAGAGATCAGAAAAACAAAAATGGAAGGGATAATGTTAAGATCAAAGGTTAGGTGGGCACTACAAAGGGAGAAAATAAATAAATATTTTTGTAATCTTGAAAAGAGACATTTTATTAGCAAACAGATGTTAAAACTAACAACAGCAGACGGCCGTGTACTGACGGAAACAACCGATGTGTTAGACGAGACCAAATCCTTTTTCGTGAACTATATAAAGAACAGAAATTGCGAGATACAGATATAGGAAAGTTTACAAAAAACATCACCGAAGTCAAGCAAAATCGAATCTGATAACTTAGAAGGTATCATAACAAAAGAAGAAGTAACAGAAGCATGGAAAAATATGCAAAATGACAAAAGTCCAGGCACGGATGGATTTACAGTTAATTTCTTCAGATTTTGGGGGAAACATCTGGGAGATTTTGTAATCCGTTCTGTAAATGAAGGCTTTTCTAAAAGGAGTGACTCAAAGAGAAAGTATAATGATATGTTTACCCAAAGGGAGACAAACTCAAGGAATATATACAAAACTGGAGACCAATTTCACTTTTAAATGTTACTTTATAGGATCAACATGCATAGCTAATAGAATAAAAACAGTCCCACCTAAACTAATTCAAGAAGATCAGACAGGGTTCATATCAGGGAGGTATATTGGGGATAATTTAAGACTACTGTATGACATGATGCATTACTTAGAAAACAAAAATCTACCTGGGTTACTGGTCTCAGTCGACTTTGAGGAGCCTTTTGACTCCATAAATGGGGACTATTTGGAAAAGATTATCAGTTACTGTGGCTTTGGAAAGGATATCAGTAAATGGATATGCACTTTTTACAAAAAATTATTAAAGCTCGTGTAATCGTTAACTGAAAGATATCTCGGAGTTTTCCCATTTGGAGAGGATGTCGCCAAAGTGACCCTATATCCCCATATCTCTTTGTGTTATATGTTGAATTACTAGCGAGCAAAATAAGAGAAGATGACGAAATAAGGGAATAAAATATCTGACACAGAATTTAAAATAAGCCAGTTTGCAGACGACACATCATTTACATTAGAAGGGGATATAAATAGTCATATGAAAAACTGTTCGACTCAATAGAAGAATTTGAAAGTATTTCAGGTCTTAAATTAAATTTTGAAAAAAAAAAACTGCAACGTATGGCTAGGGCAAAAGAAAGGCTCACAAACTGTACATTTGGCTGAAAAGCATATGATGTGGAACCCCATAAAATTCAAAATTCTAGGAATTTTGTTGACAAATGATTTGTCAAAACTAACAGAAATAAAGATGTGAGATAGATTTACAGAAGTGCAAAACTTGTTTAAAATTTGGTCAAAAACGTATGTGTACTCTGTTTGGTAACGTTGCAGTATTAAAATCTCTTATTTTGTCTAACTTGTATACCTGTGGATGTTACTCCAAAACCCCCCTGAGAGTGACATAAAACATCCACAAAAGATGTGTTTTGAATTGTATGGGACAAAAAAAAATACTGACAAAATTAAACGAAAGTACGCAATTCATAATATTGAAAAATTGAGTTATAGGTTTGCCAGACATTCATGCCTTTATGCAAGCTAAAAAAAATTGTCATGGATTAGAAAATTAATTACTGAAAGCTCAAATGGGAAGACACTTTTATTAACACTTTGTCCAGAAGTAAACAATCTAAATTATTTTGGGTCAAAGAAGTCTTTACAGAGTAAGTGTAATCAGTTTTGGAAGGATGTATTTAAATCTTATGACGCTTTGAACATACAAAAACAGATTTAGAGAATACTGAGGAGATTGCAGCAGAACCTATCTTTTATAACGATAAATTCAAAATTAAACAAAACTCATTTTTATTTCAATTCATGGTCAGACAAAGGTATAATTCATGTGGGAGATATGATGGATGAAAATGGCACTTTTTTAAGTTACAAAAGTTTTTCAACAAAGTTAGGAGTTCAGGCGAATTACCTCCATTATTTAGGCTGTGTCCAGGCTATAACAGAATACGCTAGAAAAGAAACAACATTTGAAAACAGTGTAAAGAGTGATAAAAGCAAAGTTTTTGAAAATTATATAACAAGTGTGGTCAAAGGATCAAAAATTGACTACAACTTGCTCTGGATAAAATAGATGTACTCAATATAGAGTCTTTTGCGAAATGGGAAATAAAGTTACAAACTGCGATAGACTGGGAAACGGTATTAAAAC
>JADBJO010029277.1:17500-19227 GCA_016801955.1 Conus betulinus
GGTATCCCTCCTGAAAGCGATGAGGGGTGGCTTAGGAAAGATCTTCTTTAGATGTGGATTCTTGCTGAACCAAGTGGAAGTTCCGGATGAGGATACTGTGGACTGGGAGGTTGTGGGGGTGGTAGGTGAGAACTGCCACTGTACGGTCTTCATTATCAGGACTGACTCTAGGAACAAGAGCCTGGGCACGAGAGACAGCACGAGCTCGCTCAAGTGCACCACGAACCAGGTCCTCTGGGTACTTCCCGGGCAAGGAAGAATCCAAGCATCTCTTCGCTTGAAGTTCAAAGTCCTGCTCATCACTGCAGATGCGTCTCAGTCGCAGGAACTGTGAGTAGGGGATGCTGTCTCTGCAGGCACGGGGATGGTTGGAAGTGTAGAGAAGGTAGCTGTGAGAATCGGTAGGCTTATAAAAGACACTGGTGGCAAGGCTATTGGAGTAAGGTAAGATGGAAATGGTAATGTCGAGAAGGACACAGAGGAGTCAGAGATGTTGCAGGTATACTGTAGAGCTGGATGAAAGGTAGACATGAAGGAAATGAAGTCCTGGAGAGATTCCTTCTTGCAGGTAGACACGCCCAAACAGTCATCAATGAAGCGCCTGTAGAATGCTGGTGTCTCACCTGTAGTACTGACTAAAAACGCCTGTTCTTCTACATAACCAACAAAAAGGCAAGCAAAGCTAGGCCCCATCTTGGTGCCCATGGCCACCCCACTTTGCTGTTGAAAGTGTTTATCATAAAATGCAAATGAGCTCAAAGTGAGGACCAACTCTGTAAGACGCATGATGGTGGGGATGTGCAGCCTAAAGTGGCTCCTCTGAAGGAAATGGTGGACCGCAAGCAGGCCGTCGTTGTGGGGGATGTTAGTGTACAACGACACAATGTCCATGGTGAAGATGTGCCTCTCTGCACTGTCATCAGGAAAAGAGAAGTCATTAAGGAGGGTGAGGGTGTGTTAGTGTCCTTCGTTGGCCTTGTGGATCTTTGGCAGTAGGTAGTTAAACAAGGATTCCCTGTGGCTCCCTCATCACTGCATAAATGGCTTGCCCAGAGAGATGACACTGTCAATGGCATTCTTGATGGTTCGTCTGATCAGGGCATTGTCCGGCTTGGTAGTGGGCTTGGAAATGCTACAATAGAAGGCAGAGTTGGAGAGCTGCGACCGCGGCCTCTTGTATGTAAAGATCCTTGCGCCACACCACAACAGCACCACCCTTATCTGCAGGCTTCACAACGATGTCTCTCCTGTCCTTAAGATCTTTGTAAGGCCTTCTGTTCCTCTCTGGAAAGATTGGAGTGGCGAAGAGGCTTGGGCCGCAGATGGGGTGATCTGCCAGGTGCAGATGTCAATGTAGTAGTCCAAGGCTGGGAAAGCTCCAGGGCTGGGAGTCCAGTGCTGGGAGGCTTGTGGAAAGCAAGGCGCAGGCGTGGAAAAACCGCTGGCATGGAAAAGAGCGTGCAGGCCCTAGTTTGGTGGATGGTTTGAGGGGCACAAACTTCATCTCCTCTGGCAAGGACCCCTGACTGTTGCTCATCAGGTCACTCAAGGTCTGAGGGGGCTTGGTTACAACCCGGAGAGGATTAAGATCAGGGGCAGCAACCGATGAAGTGCCGTTTTGATGACAGAGAACAGCCAGTTTCCTACCCTTAGTAGCTGTCAAGTCTGTAAAGATCCGATTTTGCTTTTCTCCTTTTCCTTTATCCGTGCTGTGTATTCTGATGATG
>JADBJO010029278.1:0-19227 GCA_016801955.1 Conus betulinus
AAGTTTGTTTTCTCTGGCATCATTGGCAACTCGCATCTCAACAAAATATCATCATATGCAAAACTGCGGATGGAACTATCTCAGCTTCTGGGGCAAAGTCAAACGTTTCTTTCAAATAATGCGAAGTTTATTCGCGTAATGTATAAGCATGAAAATTCATTAGAAGAGTTCTTCCTCCTAAAGCGTGTCCGCTTGTATTATGTTTATCAAATTCAACGTAAATGCAATACATGTCATATGTATACTAACCAATAATAGAATTCCTTTCATTTTCTATATCACTTCTTTCGTCGGGTCGACGGGACAAACAACCCTAAAAACACATATTATTTCTGTATTTTCAACTCTTTAAGTCATACCTATTTCTTCTGGCGTCTTCGGGGGGGGGGGGGGCAAGTCCGATGGCTCTGCAGCAAACAAAGTGTTAATGAATGATTGTTTTAATTTTAGATGCTTTTTTGCGCGCTAGACCGCGCACGCGCATTTTTCTCCCGGACCACACACAACCACACACACACACCACCACACGCACAACACACACACACACATTCTTTGCTGAAGTGAAGTTCAGTGTCTTACCTGACCTATGCACGTAAGGTCGCTGCACATAGTAGCTAGTAAGTGCTTATTTTCTATCTGTGACTTCAGAACGAGTGTAGGAATCAAGGCTTGGTCAGATGTATTGTTGTGTACACCATACATCGGTTGATTAGGAATTTTCTCTAGGGCACAACGAAATCCTGCACACTAGCAAACTTTCAGTTAATCGCTCTTTCGCTTACCATTTGTGCACCCCTGCGCACGACATGTGTCAGTGTGAGTGAGTGCGTGTGCTGTGCGTGCCTGCTGAGTGTGTGTGTGGTGTGTGTGTGTCGTGTGGTGTGTGTGTGTGTGTGTGTGTGTGTGTGTGGGTAGTCAGTACAACACTATGTTAATCTGACCAGTAACTGGCTTTCAGTCCAGTCAGTCAGTGTGTGATGTCGTGTGTGTGTGTGGTGTGTTGTGTGTGCGGGCGTGGCGTCGAGTGGCGTTGCGTGCGTGCTGTGGCGTCGTGCGTGGCGACTGTGCGGTGCTGCTTGCGTGGCCTAAGGTTCTGGTGGTCTGTCTATTTGTGGGTATGTGTTGTATGAGGGTTGAAGTGGTAAGTTATAAAGCCAGGTGTTCCGTGAATCCAGATAGGGCAAATGAAAGTTGCAAATATGCGCATCTCCTCTCATTCCCCTCATCTCTCTGTTATCCCCCTATAATCCCTACTCTCACCCCCAATAACGCTCACCTACACCCCCACAAGCCTGCGAATCTGTCCGCTGTTCCATCCACATTCCACAGCACCGTACAAGAGATGCGCATCAAGTTCATGACCATAGCTATACTTTCAACCTTTCTCCTGGTTATCTTGTACGTTGGTGTGTCGGAGAACTTGTTCGCACCTAAACAACCATTAAAGACAGGCCGATGACGTTCAAAAACCGAGAGATGGTCAGCACAGAAAGGACAAACAGATATCTAGACAGACAGGAAAACTACAAGACGTTTCAGAACTGACAGGAATGATAGACGTCGTTCAAACTGATAGACATTCAGACGAGGACAGGGAGACGTTCAAGAACAGCAAAGATTGGGCCTTAAGAAGTGATTTGAAACCACGACAAATGGACAGAGAGCAAACACGTAAAAAGGCAATGATCAGCGACCTCTTGCAAACGAAAACAAGGAGAGAAAAAAAAACATTCTGACCGAATAGCAAAAGAAAAACCTCCAGACAGACCAAAAAACAGTCAGATATTCACACAGAGACAAAAAAACAGAAGAGACCACAGGGACAGAAGACAGAGACATGATCAGCGCAAATCACACGAGATACCTTCTGTCACAGAGAGACATCGAGAGAAGTTCTGACAAACAAAAGCACAGTAATACGTTCACGTCACAAAAGGACAAAGAAAACCTTCAACACAGGGACACCACCTAAAGACATCACCACACAGATGACAGAAACGGACTAGTACAACGTAGAGCAGTATTCACACTGACAGACAGATATGTAACATGAGCACAGACAGACAGAACATGTTCAAACCAACAGAAAGACAGATGATCTGACAATCAAAAGAACAGACTTTTAGATAGGAAGCTAGAGAGGTCATCTTAGACAGACAGAAGGGCAGACATATGGTTCATACACAGACCAAAGAACACAGGTCTGCTAGACAGACGCTGGACAGGGAGAGGTTCAGACAGAAAGACACACATGACACATACGAGACAAGTAGACAAAGAGACAGACAGAAATTACGACAGAGAAACAAAAATGGGGAGACAATTCAGACCGACAGACAGAGAGAAGTTCACACTTGACAGACAGAGAGATATTACATCACAGACAGGCAATGAATGTTCTACATCCAAAACGGCCAATTTCACGTAAACACAGAGAAATATATTACATCGGAGCATACATTTATAGATCGCAAACTAATTTCAGACATAATATCACAAAACACACAAGAAATCAAAACAATTTACATGGAATATAAATGTTTACGCAACATGCACTATAAGTTTAAACCAGTACACTTTAAATCTAGATACTAGAGGTTCACATTTTGAAAAGTAAACTGCCAGTGGACTTTACAATTGTAGACCATACCTCTTTCAATGCCACCATATTCCTGGGAACATAAACACTGATATCATAGTCTATGATGCTTCTCATACGCCGCTTCATGAGAGATTTTAATATTCATGTTCCTACCCCTCTTTCTATCTCTTTTTTTTTTTTTCTCATGGCACACCCATTTACCGACCGCTTTTTCTTCTTCATTTGTTTTTAATCGTTCCTAACGTCACTGTTGTAAGAGACGATGGCATTCATGGAAGGAATTGGTAGCTTACACTAGCTTTCCTTCACTACTAATTGTTCCACATAATCATCATTTAGTGAATCAGTAGGAGATTGTCCCTGTAAGGAGATCTAAGTAAATTTTGTTGTGCACAATTCTCAACTGCTGTCAGCACTCATGCAGCTGACACTGCTTGATTTATTAAAACTGTAAAACCGATCTTCCCCCCCTATATTTATTATTCTTTACATCCTAATTTCATCTTTTAAGTAACTTTTTTACGGTGCTATCCCCTTATTTCCTTTTTACCACCTTTCACACACTGCTTGATGTTGCCGCTGGCTCCTACTGGAGGTGAGGAAGACATCAGAATTACAGATGGTATATTTCCATCTAAAGATACCAAGGGACGACCAACTCTATCTGCCGTGTTGCACCAGTCAGTCAAATCCTTGTTGTCATCATCATGGATGTCCGTCGTGGTCTGACGAAGACGTCAGGTGACTCTGCATGTGTGAGCGCAAGCCAAAAGCTGGACACACAAATATGTCCCCACTGTTGGCATGAGACAGCTGTCATTTGGGTCTGGTCTCCTCTCTTTGTGGGCTTCGCACGTCTGGTCCATTCCTGCAAACGCTTCTCTTCAAAGCTATTTACTCCTTTGTGGACAGCAAGTCGCCATGCACTACGGTCCGTGGCAAGTGTTTCCAAGCCCTAAAAGGCGGGATGCCACAACTACCAGTGATACTTTCAGGCAGTCATTGAAAGCGTTTGAGCGGCCGCCCAGTGCTCCTTGTTCCAGCTGCCAGCTCAGGGAAGAAGACCATTTTTGGAAGTAGCGCGTGTCGTTCATTCGTACCACATGCTCAAACACCCTCAGTCTCAGCTGCGCTTTCATGATCAGCGCCTCAATACCAGGCATCTTTGCTCTGCGAAGCACTTCTGTGTTTGGAAATCCTGTCCTCTCCAGTGGGAAGTAGGCAGGTCTTTAGACCCAGTATGGGTAGACTGGCGACCCCACCCTCCATGAGTCTCCCAATCATGGGTAAATGGGTCCTGCTGCCTTTGCAGGCTGCCTTGAGAAAGGCAAAGGCTACGGGAGTAAACCCCTAACGAAAAATCTGGAGTGGAGCCCCCAAGACGGCTTGGTGGTGAACTCCATCATCACTCCGGCAACTCCTGCAGTCCAGTCGTGGTCAAGATGGTATGCCCTGCATCCCTCTTGGCAACAGCGGCTCGGACCGAGAGTGGGGTTGTGGTTCTTGGGCAACCCACGACCACCATATACGTCTTTGCCCAGGATTCAGCTTCACTCCACCTCTCCTTTCTGCTTTTCCACAATTCCTGGGGGCGACTGCGAGTGTCGACGGTGGCAGGTGGGAGATGGCACTGGGAGCTGATCGTCACAGACCTGCACTCAGGCGGTCAGGGCAGGACGGTCGTCACTCTCTGCTCACCGTGGCAAGAGTAGATTTCGGCAGCCACCTTGGCGACGGAGCAGAGCCCTATTCAGGGATAGCACTGCCCCCCCCCCCCCCACCACCTCATGGGGAGGGGCCTAGAAAAGGTGGCCTAAAGAAAGCTTGCCTCATCCCATCCTGTCAGCATACGCGCAGCTGACCGAACATCTAACAACGCGGTCGAATTCATTCAAAAAGATCAACCACAAAGAACAAGCTCACTTTATGTGTTGGAGCCTGGAAGGACATCCGATCTCTAACAGGCAACAGGAGGAGCGACAGACCAGAGCGTCAAACAGCACTTGTAGGCCAAGAACTAAAACGTTACAAAGTTAATATTGCTGCACTTAGCAAACACCCTGGCAGACACTGGAGAAATCACAGAAGGAGGAGCTGGATACACCTTCTTCTGGACAGGAAGGCCCCTGGAGGATGAAAGAGAAGCAGGGAAGTGGGCTTTGCCATCCGCACCTCGCTAGTCAAGAACCTAGAGCCTCTCCCAAAGGGAAATGCTGATCGTCTGATGACTATGAGACTGCCTCTACAAGGTAACACAGCACAACTCATCAGTGTGTGTACGCCCCCACCATGACCTACACCCAAGAACAGAAGGAACTGTTCAACCTCTCAAGCTTGCTACGCATTATCCCGAAGGATGACAAGTTTTTACTTCTTGGGGACTTCAATGCTCGTGTGGGGCAGGGACTCCCACTCCTGGCCGAATATCATCGGATTGCATGGAGTGGGACAGGAAAACTCAAATGGCCAGCTGCCGGACATCCACAAGGCCACATGGATGTACCCTCGCGCCTATGTACAGCCTATGTGTTTTTCTTTCATGTGAGCATGTTAAACCACTGGTTACGGAATAGATCGCGCACAGAAATCTTGCAGAAAGCGTACACAATCTGTCAGCTTCTTCTTTATCTTCTATTCTTCATAGCACACACGACCACACATAGCCATGATATGTTCACCTTATTTGACTGAAGCTACAACGAATATGATTTGACTGCATAAAAAATACATCACATCCCAAAATACCAATCCATAACAAGTTACAAAAACCAAGCACAGGCCATTCCAGTCAGCCTTTCCATTTAATTATTCAAAACTGCGTCTGGAACAAAAAGACAGATTTGAACCGTCCCAAAGGCTAAGTGTGGACAGGAACTCCGTCCTTATACTCAAATCACAAATATATGTTGATCACTGGGAATTATCGTTATTTGGGGAGGAGGGGGTGGGAGTGGAGGAGACAATAAAGAAACAGTTTGTGAAAGAAAGAAAAACAGCAAAAATGTGATTTTTTTCCAGTACATATTTTCAAAAGAAATAACACTACATACTACAAGACCAGCTCCCCTCAATAATCTCATTCCCTCCTCTTTAGACCCCTGCTTCCCTTCCTCAATACACATTCGTTACCTAACTCTACCCCATTTCTTTTTATTTGCCACTAACAAGGAAGTTAAGTCAATACATTCGTAATGCTTAAAAATATTCTCGTCTTCTCACCTGTTGGTGAAACCAGCATCACGATGTATTTTTCACCTGCTTCCATGGCGTAGTTACCGTTCTCCTGAATGTTGAAGAATGAAACTCTAATGATTCATGTCATTGCTACCCTCATTTGTACGCCTGTGTGCGCGCGCACACACACACACGTAATTTATGTCATTGCTATGTCACTTGTTGGCATACGTGCGCGATAACTCGCATACAACCCCTCCCCCCCCCCCCCCCACACACACACACAAACACATGCATTATGCACACGCATATGAATACATGCAAAATGTACTTTTCAATCCCATTGTATTCTAAGTCACATACGGCCTGTAAGTGATGATGCCAATCAATTGGAAAATAAATCTTTGAGAGCTTTTAGCAAAATTTAAACAGACAAAGACTTTAAATTGTAATGGAAAGTATTTCTATCATTAATAGAAGTTGTCAATGTAAAACGACAGTATCAGTAATTACTGGTAATACACATTCACGAAAATACTGCAATTGGTCCCATCATTTCTTTTAGTACACTTCTTTTCCTTATGTTCTTCTTCGTTTCCGTAAATCCGTAGGAAGTCACTGGGACACCACAATCAGAAACAGTTCACCAGCTTCCTTCCCTGTCCATTCTGCAATGTTGTCATCCCACGCGTGTTCATCTTGCCCTCCGTCTTCTTTCTCGGAACAGTTCCCTGGGACGATTTTTTTTGGCATGATCGCTGGATCTTGTCGTATGACCAAATTAAAGTAGTGTTCTTTCTTCACTGATGTCCGTGGATCTTCAGATGATCCGGTCTACTGCTTGATGGACTGATGTACGTTTTGTTTAGTAATTTGATAGTATATATCTATTGTTTATTACTTTGTGATTTCAGCTCATTTCCATGGCTTGGATTCTTCTTTCTCCGGATCTGCTGTGAGGATTGATGTCCGGCGTACGCACAGGCAGACAGAATATACTAAAGCACGTGTCTGGTACAGTTGTCATCTTAATCCTAAACGGTACTAATTTATTTTGCTTTTCTTTGGTCAAGTCTTTTGCAATCTTAAAATCTCTTTTCTTTGTGCTTGTCTACACTTTTCTTGATCACCTAATCTTGTCGTTCAGTACAGCTTTCCTCTGAATTCTTTATTTTAGCGCAGATCCCGTTGTGTATAGCCTTGTTATTTCTCTCCTCAGTCTTCTTGAGCAAAAGCTTCTTCGAGTGTCGCACATCTCCATGATATACATTGTGATCCATGGCTAAAGTTTCCATCAGCTTATTCCTAGGATCTCTGTTGCCATTTCAGGCATCGAGTGACTACAATTGTTTGAGATGGCTTCAATGTCCCTGTGGTTTCACGACAATGGGGGTCGCAGAAATCTCCTGACATCTTTGACATCTAGAACCAGCCTTGGCATCCCCGCCATCCTGAATAATAAAGATATCTTCCTTTTCGACTTTATTAATGACCGTTTGGAGCGCTAATAGTACAATTCTTCAGTCTGGTCATTATTATAGTCTGTGGGAGCATATATGTGCACAACCGTCAAGTTGAATGTTTTGCTTTCATGGTAGCATCTCAGTACAGCGTGTCCGATGTTCTTATTCACTAAAAACTCCACGATTGAAAAGAATATTTCTCCCTTTTATCCACACTTCTCTGTTGTTTTTTCCACCTACATTTGCAGCGGCTGATGGTGTGTGCCAGGAGTATCTTCTTATGTGTCAGTATTGTGAGTTCTCCAGTCTGCCCGAGTGTTCTTCTGTTCCAGGTGGCGAAGGTGATGACTTTCCTTCCACAGACACTCTGTGGTCATTTACCAGTAGTACACTTTTCACGTCAACGTTTGTACAGTCAGACAGACAGAGCAGTCCTTACCCCGCGCTGCAATTGACTGGTAAAATCTTTGGTTTTGTTCATCTCCATTTGGCGTGTCTTTGGCAAGTCGAACCTGGCGAAGCGCATTCCTCTTCAGGTCTGATATTCTTGTCAGTTTACTTCTCACTTGCAGCAGATAGTAAAAGGTTACATGGCAACCAGCGGGAACTTTTAAGCCGACCTAATAAACGGGCTGCTTGTTTCTCCCACATTACGTAACACAAAGAACATAGCATTCACTGGCATTAGTGGAACTGCATGTTTTACCTGTTTCTGATTTTTTTCTTCACTGGCAATTGTTCTTAGCTGTTCAAGATCATTTTGATTTATCTCAGTACTCGAAATGATCTACTCTGCTAAAAATAAAGAACGTACGTTGTTAGCATTTGGTGAAACGCTGGTCAATGGAGTTGTAAATGTTGAGATCCTTTTAGACTGTTCAAAATATTCTGTAATGCACATATTGTGTTGTTATCTAAAGAGACAACATTTTCAAAATATTCCTTTTTTTAGGGAATTTCGTTCAATGCACACCTTTTTGTCTTTACATGTATTTTAGATCTTGTGTGTGGAAGGGTCATCAAATAGGTTGATAGCAGCTCCTCTCCTCCATTCAAAATGTATTTCATATGCACTGGAGACGTGCAGTTTTGTAATACACTTAGATAAAGAGCTTCTTCTGTGTGTATGTTATTAAACTCATTCCAGATGGAATGCATAAGGTTTGAAAGAAAACAGTCTTCACTAGAACTGTACAGAAAAAAAATTAGCTTACTTATTTGGGACCCACCTTTGGCCGTGTGATCCAGGCAGGTAAGTCAATTATGATAACATATATAACAGCCATGCATTTTTTGTCTTCTATGGCATCCGCGAAGTTGCATGCACACATGAAAGGACATCCATGGGATACCTCGTATCAATCAAACTTATTAATCCATGGTTAGTGTAATTTTCAAGTCAACAATAATATTTCTTAAGATAAAACTGATACACCCAGAACAGTAGCATCAAATACAAGCAGAACGTATAAGCTCAGTCTATGTTTTACTACATTTTAATAGTGAGAATCAAGTTCTTGTGGTTTTCAATTCCCTCGCAGTTAGAATGTAAACAAACTAGTTTGTCATGACCATTTTTACAAGCAAGGAAACATAGCCTTTGGGTCCAAAAAATGTTGATAATCACCGAACGGCAGCAAGAGACAGACAGATAGGCAAGAAGACAGACCAACAGCGATACGGACTTATAGACAAACAAAATGACAGGAGTAAGTACTGTCATATGTATTGACAGACAAGCAAATAGAGTGACAAGAGGACGGTTTGACAGACAGACATTTTTGTGCAGGTAGAGGCAACCCGATCCACATATCTGACCTCAGGTTGGACGTTGATGAAGACCTCGGTAGGCATATTCTCCACACCTGGAACTGTTTCCACAAATGGTCCCTCTGGGAAGACGTTCATTTGAATGAATGTACCCTCTTTTTCACCTCTGGTCTTACTGCTTCCTTGTGGTACTTTGGCTTCCATTTCAATGGGACATGTTTTCACTGGGCCCTGTTCAAAAATGAGTTTTTGGAAAAGTCTGTGAAATTACACAAACTACAGTGCTCATTTATTATGTTCTAAACATGTGAAAAGATGCATTCTGCATTTTCTACAATGAGTACACTATTGAAATCGGGAAATTCCAACTAATTCATCGATTCTAAAACAGAGGTTGGATTCTTTTTAACATTTAGATGAAGGAAATACGCACAGCCTGGGTCAGGAAAGCTTACAGTTGAAGACGTTTTTTAAAAGGCGGGATGACTGCAAGTCTTGAGTACAAACATCTTAATTATGTGTTTGTGGCTATCTATATAGTTGTTTTTCCTTCAACTGTAGATCAGTTTCTTTCAATCCCAATCCCTTCAGCTGTTTTCTTATACCTTATTGATTTCGATCACATGTTTTATGTTTCACGTCACTTTTCCATACTGAAATCATTCTTTTTTTTTTATCTACAAATGAACAACTTTCTTCTGGTGCACACACTCTCAGTCTAGGTAGTACTAACAAATATTCTTTAATCGAAATTTACAATAATACTCAATACTCTATAGTAATCCTGAAAATAATGAAGACTATTATCATCAATATCATCACCATGATCACTGGACTTTCTCAAACGTTTTTCCCGAACCCTCAATGCGCTTTACAATATTTAATCAAACATATTATCCTTATTCTGATCACAGAAAAAATGCACATCAGCGTACACTTCCTCTCCACCTCACCAAAAACCCCTCAACCTTTTCTGATCCCATTTACCATCACTGTTCTTCCCCATACATTCGAACAGCGACACGCTCATACCTGTCTATGGTACCACCATCCCTGCCAGATACCCTCATATATCCCCGCGCATATACTTACATACTCATACGAGATATAAAAGCAAGCTTTGAAAAACGATAGGGAGGAGAATACAAAAGACACGGATACGAAAGTGAGCGCACTGTTTTCGAAAGACTACAAATGAAAGCTCTATTTCAATATTCGTTTAAAATGATGGAGATGAACACAGACTGACACTCAAAGGCAAAAGGTTTCATGTCCATACTTAATAATGGGTAAATGATCTAATTCGGTGTCTTTTCCTTCCGACTTCTGGTTGATCAAAATCCTGTCATCAGCAGATCGGTGAGACTGGTGGAACATACATGTTCACAACGTTCTGCTGGCTAATCATCACCAAGCCTCAGGTACAGTCACTGCGGACCCAAATGCATAAGCACCATATATGACAATGAAGAGGCAACAACAATCATCCACTGTTGGCACCTAGAAGATCGACTCCTGACTATTGTTGACTTCAGCCATGGTCACCGAGAGGTTTTGTAGTGGTTCCAGACAATGTTTGGCTCCGTGACAGCTGACCCCAACGGGACAACACAGAAGCAAATGGTCTGTGTCATTTACTATATATCCAGGGTAGCTAGGAAGCTACTCATGGCTGCTGACTGCAGATGATTCTACCAGGGTAGCCAAGAAGCTACACATGGCTGCTGACTGCAGATGATTCAACCAGGGTAGCAAAGAAGCTACTACGTGCTGGCTCCAGACAGCAGCTGCCTCCACATGGCAATTACGGTGCTTCATACGCGGTTTCATAACTCTGCCAACTCCGTCAGGATAACCAGGATAACCAAGAGATTTTATGGTCGTTCGAGACTGGTGCCGACTTCACCAGGATGATCAAGAGACTAATTCCAAACTGAAACTGACTCCTCAAGGATAATATGGAGTCATGTGCTGTTTCCAGTCTCCACAATGGTAACCAGGTTGATTCCTGGTAGTTCACGACAACAGCTGATGCCACCAGGGTAACCAAAGTGCAATATGCTGGTTACAGTCTGTAACTAACTCCACCAGGATAATCGAAAGACCACGTGATGATTCCAGATTGCAGCTATTTTCACCAGGGTAAATGACGGGTTATGTTGTGGTTTCAGACTGCTGATGGCTGCACGGAGAGAACCAAGGTTGTTTAGTCGTTCCAGGCTGTAATTATATCTATCATGGTGTGCTACAGTCACTCTACGTCTGTACAAGATCACAACACCTTGCAGAAGCCGGTCTTTGGTGCAGAATGTCCAACCACAATTCTGTCTGTACTGACCATCACCGACAGTCCACATGCGATTCGATGACCAATAACGAGTCGCACACATCAATCAAAAAGTTCACATTCTGCCTGTATTTGAATTAGTGCAGAGGTGATATATTTCAACGTTTGTTCGGTCTTAATCAATGTTAATATGACAACTTATTTTCAAAGAACAATGCTCTTGCTTTGTCTTTTGAGAGTAAGATCACTACCCGACGATGATTTTACACAAGTTGCTGGTCGCGCCTCATTATCAACCGTAGCCTGTGACCATTAAAAAAAACTTGCTATGAAACGTTTGAAAATCAATATGTCCAAATCTGATGATCCGGCATATCCGTTTACAGTTATTGTGCGTGTGTGTGTGTGTGTGTAGTGTATGTATGTGTGTGTGTGTGTGTGTGTGTGTGTGTGTGTGTGTGTGTGTGTGTGTGTGTGTGTGTGTGTGTGTGTGTGTGTGTGTGTGTGTGTGTGTGTGTGTGTGTGTGTGTGTGTGTGTGTAGTGAGAGAGAGAGAGAGCGAGATCTTCAGATTCAGATGACTTACTCATATAACAGGCCAAGGCCCGTAATGAAGGGGTATGTAAACACGCAATATAACAATTATATTAACTAAATTTATTAACTAAATCAAATTACGGAATGAAACCAGAATAATTCGAAGGTAATTTCAAGATGTGAAAATTTGGCTACACTTGAAGGTTTTATACAAAAACAAAGAAAAATTTTAAAACAACTTCAGGCCGAAGTAGATGAACAGAGTAGGTTCAGTTTACACAAGAGAGAGAGAGGAGAGAGAGAGAGAGAGAGAGAGAGAGAGAGACTGAGAGAGAGAGACAGAGAGAGAGGGGGGGGAGAGGGGGAGAGGAGAAGGCTGGGCTGGGATTGGAGGTAATTGTGTGGACGCGCATAAGAAATCACTATTTCCTGTAGGCCTATATCATGTGAGTATCCATGTTCAGGTCAGGGTGGGACTAGACTGTGCATAAGCAAAACAATGGTGGAAGGAACCGGCTGACAGTCACAGGAAAGAGAAGCAGAGCGTGAAACTGACCTGATGGCGAGGTTGTCTCTATTGTACTGGGTGAAACAGATGGTGTACCAGCTGTAATAACAACAATCATTATAAAAGTAATATACAGTCATGCTCCTTCATCACAACAGTAAAACAAATCTTTACTATGTGCAGTTACACCAACTTAAAGGAACCAACCAGAATCTAAAGTGCTTTCCCTATCATTAGGTTAAAAGGAGAGCCTACGGAAGTTTCAGATGATACTTCCTGAAGCAGAAAATGAAGAAGGCACTTCAGTAACAGAACACGATGGCAACTTAGTGCTGGATGGGGAGGACTGGAAGACAAAAACAAAAAAAACAGAACTTGCCCAGACGTGAAGGGTGGCGCTGAATGGGAGAAAGTGAGGTAGAGTAACAAGATATTTAATTTCATTTTAATTCCTACCCAAACCGCTCAAGATTTTCATCTCTATCGAATCAAACAATGAACAAAATCGATCAGAATGTGACAAAAACTCGAAATAAACCACACCGCTACACTGATCAGTACAGGAAACGGGAAAGCGGCCAAAGTGAAATAGCATAAGGCACACCGTCTTTACTTTGGGTCGCAACATTCAATATCTGTCCAAACAGACGTACTTATCCTTCTCAAATATGAATCTTTGATACACATGTTCAAATTCCATCTCTCTCTCACTGTCCCTCCCCCCCCCCTCTCTCTCTCTCTCGTGTGTGTGTGTGTGTGTGTGTGTGTGTGTGTGTGTGTGTGTGTGTCCGCGTGTGTGTACGCACGCACGTACGTGTGTGTGTGTGTGTGTGTGTGTGTGTGTGTGTGTGTGTGTGTGCATGTGTGTGTGCATGCGTGTGTTCGTGTATGCATGAGTGTGTGAAAGGGAAAAAAAACTTACAACAATTTTGGGGAGCGCAGTTTGTCCGGCAAAAGGAATCAAGATCCTCGTAACATTTTCCATTGCATTCGAACTTTGGACACACTGTGCCTGTTGATAATGCAGCACTTTTAAGAGCCACATGTAAAACACTTACAGCCATCCGTAGTCACCAAACATAAATGCAAACATTTGAGTGTGCGCGCACATACACGCCCACACAAACATTCTCTCTCTCTCTCTCTCTCTCTCTCTCTCTCTCTCTCTCTCTCTCACACACACACACACACACACACACACACAGACAAATCTCAAGTTGTCATGAAGCAAACCACCAGAGGAGACAACTCTGTATGCTGCCAAATCATATTAGTGCTATTCAGTAATGTCTGTTCTGGTTCACAACACAGGGGAAACATTTATCATGCTCCTTAATAAAGACAGTAGTTGCAGGATGTGCATAAAGTCCACACTTATTTTCTTTTTGCATAAATCAGTTATCTGATCAAAATTCAACGAATCGGAGGCACTGGATACAGGAATTTACAGGAATAATGGAATTCTTCACAACTTCTCTTTGCCAACAATTGTGTTGCACGGCAGTTTAAACCTTCTGACCTGCTCTAAAAGGGGTGTGTGTGTGTTGTTAGTGTGTGTGTTAGTGTGTTGTGTGTGTGTGTGTGTGTGTGTGTGTGTGTGTGTGTGTGTGTGTGTTTGTGTGTGTGTGTGTGTGTGTGTGTGTGTGTGTGTGTGTGTGTGTGTGTGAGTGTGTGTGCGCGTCTGTGTGTGAGTTGGGGGTGTGTACGTGTTCTGTTGCAAATGTGCTTTCTTTGATCAAAGTGAGAAGTGGTTTTATGAAAATGTATTTGATAATTGGAAGGAATGTTTTCTTGACAGTAGTTAAATGACCAAACCACGTCTCTGAAAGGCACAAATAACTCGCCAGAAAAGGGTAAAACAACTCCTTTGTACAAAATGACGCTTTAAAAACTATATAGTTGTGTCATTATTTTTCCTATACAAAAATAATGCATATAATATTCCAGTGATCTGGCACTCATAAAGAAAGTACTCTGAACGCTTGAAAACAATATTTTCTCAATACTAACTTAATAATACGGTGTGCGGGTGAAAGTTATCCACCGAATACAAATGCATTTTAAACTCAGAAATTGCTTAGATTTTCAAGCGGTGGGAAACGAAAGATTATGAAAAAGAGATTAATAAAAGATGGGGTCCCCACATATATGAGAATACTATGCGAACTGGCTTTGGAGTCATGAAAACAGGGGACTAGGGGCGTGATGTTTCTGCAAATTTTTGAATGTTGATAACTATATCCAGGAATGGCATGGAGCTACCGGACGTAGAGAAGCATATTCTAAATTACCGTTTATCCAGAGCTGTCAGAGAGAAAAGCATTTATTGTGTCAATGTTCATCTTTCTTCAGGTCGCACCGGTTCAGATCAGATTTAAATGTTCTTCATCTGAACAGTTCTAACCACCGTCACAGTTCATTCTATTTTGATTACAGAAATGCTTTGCCCTCTGTGTATAAAGAGGAAAAAGAAAGATACTTTCATTTCACTGCTCAGCACATTCATTTCGAGGAAAATGCCTAAACAATTAATTCACCAACTAGGCCCTTCAGACAGCTGTTTCAATTAACATGTCCGAAATGTCTCTTATTTTGTTTTCTGTGGTATAAATGAAAATGTCTTACACTGGACAGTGATAAAAATTCCCATTCATTAATATCACAGCAGGATAATTGTGTCGATGATAGTCTTGTTCTTCTCTCCCTTAACTCCATGGGCAGTCATTGGGGCATCACACTCAAGAACAGTTCACCAAGTTCCTCCTTTGTTGGTTGAGTGTCGAGGCCTTGATCTTTGCAGATGTTTCTGTGTCCACTCTGCAATGTCAGTCCATTTTTTTCGGTCTTCGTCTCCATCCCCCGCCATCAACAATGCCATGGAGGTCCGTTTCAGGAAGACCACTGGATCTTGTCATTCTGCCATACCAGTGCAGCTTTACTGATATCACTTATGTCTGATATGGTCCTATGTGCTGCCTGATACTTTAAAACACTTGTTGATTGGTGACATGATCAGTATATAAGACGTTTATCATCATGCGGTAGCATCTCAATTCAATGGGTCAGATTCTTCCTTTTATATCTGCATGAGGGTCCATGTCTTGCACGCGTTGAGGGAAATGGAATGTACAAGAGCACACAGGAGCCTTCATTTCATGAAGATGTGTTCTTGTCCTTTTATATAGATCTTAATTTGGACAGTCCTGTGTCTTTATTTCAAGACGATGTTCTTGTCCTTTATATAGGCATTCATCTGGACAGTCCTGTGCTTATAGTTCCTGCCCTTCAGTGGATTTCTAGTTTGGATTCCTCGATTTCAATGGTCGATCCCAGGTAGGTAAACTGTCGTACACTTTCTAACTTTGACCATGGGCAGTTGTATCAGTACTGATGGTGGTGTTGTGCTGGCCATCAGCTTTGTCCTCCTGGCGCTGATTTCCGTGTCACAACTTGCTCATGTTTCATCCAGGCGTTCGACAAGCTTAACAAGTCCTTGTTCGCTGCCAGCCAGGCCATCGATATCATCTGCAAATCGAAGGTGTGTGATGGTTCTCCTGACTATGCCTTGATCTTCAACTGCATCAGTCATGATAAGGAGCATGCTGAAATATTAGTCACATAAAGGGCAGGCCTGACAACGTCCAACTTATGTATGGAATCATTTTCCAACAGCATCCTGCATGAAGTCCATGTCTCCTGTTAGACTGTCCAATGCTTGTTTGAAGTCTACAAAGAGGTGAAAGAACCCCTTATGGTGCTGAAATTGTTTTAGCAAAGGGGTACAGACGTTAAAGATCTGTTCGATGATATTTTTGCATTTGCGGAATCTACTTTGTTCTTCATCAACAACGGTCTCTGTGACAAACATCCAATTAGAGGGAGGAAAGGGTAGACCAAGCTAACTGCTAGCTTTCAATGACCTTCATTCACGAGAAAAAATGAAGGTTCTGTTTTCCTGATGGAAGTCCCCAGAGAATGGGTTGCATTGCCAAACCACAACATCACGCAGCGTGTATTTCAGATCTCAGTTTGATTCACATTACCTCTCTGTGGAAGAAAATCAACTGTGGTAAGAAAATAGCTCAAGAAAGAAACCTGGACTGATAGCATCACTGATAGGTAACTGTGAA
Organism: Conus betulinus; assembly: GCA_016801955.1. Taxonomy (NCBI): domain Eukaryota; kingdom Metazoa; phylum Mollusca; class Gastropoda; order Neogastropoda; family Conidae; genus Conus; species Conus betulinus. The sequence continues at coordinate 16,471 of JADBJO010029278.1, forward strand.
CAAGCCTGTCGCTGATGACGCAGGAGTCACTGGTCTGGATGCCAAAAGATAACGGAGAGGGTTACTTTTAAAGTAACAGTCCATGAGGGAGGCAGCCAACACTGAAGACATGGGAGAAGATGGTTAAAGCAGCCTCTTAGCCTTGGAGTCGTAGCCAACAGCACTAAGGAGGCTGAGGTTTGCCAGTACCTGGTAGGCCTGGAGGCAGGATGCCACTAGAGCTATTCTTTGTCAATGCGGTCTAAATCACCAAAATGCCATATGCAGTTTGCCCCCGTCTGAAGCTAAAACCTCTCACTCACGACAAACAAGATCAGGGCAATAACAACTGGAAGGTAGCACAGTCGCACTTTTCCACAAATTTTCAATAAGGGTAAAAGAACAAAGCCAGGTGAAGAGAGGGCTGTATTGGTATATACCTACGCGAACTAATATTTTGCACAAGGAAAATTCAGAACTCTCCTGGTTCGCCCTGGTGATGTACAGTACTGACTGCAAAATTAAATCTGTTATTAAAAACGGCAACCACCGTTTCAAAATGTTTCACTTTTTAAAGTTCTGTTTTGTGCGACTTAAATACATGCATGGGCTAAACTTATACACAAACAACATTCGTTCAACTTACTGGAATATTCCGGAGGCTCTGTAGTGGTCTCTGAAATCAAACAAAATTATTGGAGATCTGTTATTGAGACACAATTTCTGTGAGACGATCAACCAGTGGCATGCATGTCATGAAATACGACCAGACCATAAACATCTTTCCACCACATTCATGACATTGTTGCTGGTTTACAGGACAAACAGATTAAGTCAAGTCAAATCGTTCACAGCCTCTTTATTCAATCGTGCTGGTGTAATACATGCTGAAACCCGAATGAATAACATAAAATACACACGTGTTACGTATTTCATTCATGATCAAATCCAAAATACAACAACAAAGTATCATGTGTGTACACGTGGCATATGGTTGTGCGTTTCGCGCAGTTTGTGTGTGCTAGCGTTGTAAGTGTTGTGTGTGTGGTGTGTGTGTGTGTGTGTGTGTGTGTGTGTGTGTTTGTTGTGTGTGTGTGTGTGTTTGTATGTATGCATGTGCTTGTGTACATGCATGCAGGTATGTGTTTGTGCTCTCTACCGGTGCGTGCATGCATGCTTTGTATGAGTATGTGTGTCTTTGTGTGACCCTTTGTGTATACTTCTCCACCACTGTCGTATGTAGAAACATGAAAATCGCGTGTTTACTTGACAACTGAGGGAGTAGCACAACACATTACTGCTCAATATTTCTTTAATAAAACTGAAAGGTCAACAGCTTGAACCATAGCATGACAAACAATAACACTGCCAAAAGCCAGTCGCAGTACGTTGTGGTCAAATGGTGCTCAGGATTAAATAAACCAAATCATAACAAGTATAGAAATACATCAATTTTAATCTCCAGTGTGAAAACAAACTCAGATGTATGGCTAACATATGACCTGTTAAGTCAGACATAATGGCAAGGTAGACATACTAATCTCTAAATGATATCACATTTTCACTTTTCATCTCACAAAACGACAAGGTGCAAGCAATTAAATCAGACATTACAACGAACGCAAACTATTACATCTTCATAACAACACCACAACACACTTACTTATAGATCAAACGTTTGTCCGTTTGCTTTTTAAGCAATAAGTCTGACTCTAGTTTGTCAGTTACAAAAATGCTCAGAAAAAAATGCTTAAAAATTTGGATCAACAACGACGACGATTTTGATATTCCAGTGGAAAATTTGCAAGGTTGTGTTTCAGAACAATCAGACGAATCTTAACGAAGCAAAGAGGAAAAAATAAGTCCAGTCTATAGTTATACAGACCTTCAAATCCATAACATTTGCAGTGAGAGAACAATGAAACCTGAAATACCACAAATTTAAAGCCATACGGTAGTATATCCAAAAACCTTACCAGGGCAAAACCACATGTAACAACAGTCATGGAATGCCACACGTAACATCTATGGCCTGGCCACCCTAAACGTTGACCAGAAGATACTCTGAAGTGGACTTATTCATTATTCTTATGACTGCCAGGTGTGCAACCAACTATAATACAGTTTTCATGCAATCCACCATCATTGTCAGGTGGCCCAGAGGATAAAGCTCTCGTCTAAGCAGTGAGGAACCCCGGTTGGGAGTTCACACGGGGCAGGTTTTATTTTTCCATCCACATCTTACTCTCCTTTTGACCCTTAATAGTCCGAATTCTAGCCCATAGGATCGGATAATAGATCAATTTCTTGTGTTCACTGCACACCCGCCATGTCTAAAAAGAACCTCCAGAAATAATCACACTGTCCCAGCAATTCCGGTAGACAACGTCACTTTGATAGGTCAACAGAACATAGTATATACATTATGCTGACAGAAAAAAGTATCAGTGTACTTGTGTTTATGCTCTCTTTCGCTTGAGAGCAATCAAAATATCACATGGCTGATCTGCTACTATCATAAGTTTATGCGATACAGGATTTTCTTTATGTATATGATACATTACGTTCCAATGTCTGTTGTACTTGTATAACCTATTTTGTGCTAAATTGTTGGTACAGCGCTAAAACCCTACCCTAAACCTAATAAGCGTTTCTTTCCGTAAAATATAGATAAAATAGAAATGGCTTTTATGGAAAAGGTGTTTTACCATTAGTATGTGGGCAGAAAAAAAATCACTGTACGTGTACACGTTGTATTATTGTCTCTGCCATGAACTG
>JADBJO010029279.1:0-2500 GCA_016801955.1 Conus betulinus
CTCTCTTCCTGCTTCCCGTGTCTGTTGGGATGCTCATTCTTCCTGTACGCCTCACCTCCTGGAAAAAGATCATAGCCTGAGGTCTGTGGGCACCGGCTGTCCAGGCTCTCCAATCGTCACACTGCTCACATCACTCAAATCGGCTGACTGCTTCCATTGTAGGAGCGAGCAAGGAGAGGGAATTGGGACTAGGAGGAGGGAGGTATTGGGACGTGGTGGATGGTTTTGAGGTCGTGGGTCAAGGGAAATGGATGTCGATGGTCTTTGGAAGAGGTCATGGAAGTCAACGGGCAAGGGAATCTCGAGGGCGATTTTCTTTCTTTCATCTCTCTCTCTCTCTCCTCTCTCTCTCCTCTCTCTCTCTCCTCTCCTCTCTCTCTCTCCTCTCTCTCTCTCTCTCTCTCCAATGCTTGGTTTGTAGCTTACCCAGCTTTTCACACATCATGTAAACGGCTATCATCTTGTCAATAAAACCATTTACCCCTTGTCAGCTGTGCCAAAGCACTTGTGTGTTTCTCTCAAAGCGTTATTCTAGAACCTTTTTCTTTTCAACGCGTGGAACACTGTATGCCACTGGGTCTCCTTCCCCGCCTAACCATCTGTGTGTCTTCCTACTTCTTTGTCCACCTCTCTTTGGCATGTATTTATGTATGTAATGTCTGTATGTATGTATGTATGTTATGTAATGTACATTACGTTTGAAATCGCGTTCATCTGTGTGTGCATTTGTATTTATGCATAGAAGTATTGTTGAAAGTATATTTGTGTATATGTGGATATGGCTAAGCACCCACACACACACAACACACACACACACACACACACACACACACACACACATATATATATATATATATATATATATATATATATATATACATATATATATATATATATATATATGCATACAGACATCTATCTATATATCTGTCAATGTGTATCACCTAGTCTATCTATCTGTTTGTCTGTCTGTCTGTTTATCTGTCTATCTGTCTGTCTCTCTGTCTTGCTATCTATCTGTCTATCGATCTATCTATCTATCTCTATCTCTCTATCAATCTATCTATCTATCTATCTATCTTTCTATCTGTCTATCTATCTATCTATCTATCTATCTATCTATCTATCTATCTATCTATCTATCTATCTATCTATCTATCTATCTATCTATCTATGTGTGTATGTGCCTGTGTGCATTCATGTATATGTCCACATAGTCAAATATTTCCATCCATATGTACGTATGTTTTATATGTACATACTTATGTGAACAATGTGTATGTATGCATGCATATATGTCTGTCTATATGTCTGTACGTATGTAGGTAGGTAGGAGGTGGGTAGGTAGGTATTTACATGTGTGAATGCGTATGTGTGTAGGTAGGTAGGCAGGGATTTAGGTAGATAGGTAGGTAGGGATGCGTATGTGTGAACGTGTATGTGTGTATGCATGTATGTATGCATTGCCAAAGGAGTTGGTGGGAGGGGGGGGCGGCATGAAGTCTTTTGCATCCATCATTTCTCGTCGTTAGCATTTCCGCGTTTTCAGTGGCAGTACGCTCATAGCCCGGACTCAAGCGTTGGCACAGCAGCAGAGCAGCACCTGCCGACACAGACCAAGGCTCTTTACATTTCTTCCATATGTCTTCACGATATTAACCTTCACCTTCGAGTATTTGCTAAAAGATTTCAATTGCTACATCCAGAAACCCCTCAACGAAACCATCAAGCACAGAGATTTCCTTGGCTCAAAGTTCCAGTTCTGACTATTCCCCTTTGTCGATTTGTGCTCGGTCAGTGGGTTGTGGGGTAGGACGGGATGTTTTACTCCGGGATCAACGCAGGGTGAACAGTGGTGGGATTTCTGTATAGCTATCAATTGCCGTCAAAAAAGACGTGAGATGCAACACACACCTGCAGTCATTCTAAATACACTAGAAGATTCATCAACTTACAGTCTGTCTGTCTGTCTGTCTATCGTCTTCTCTGTCGTCTTGTCTGTCTGTCTGTCTTCCTTTTCTGTCTGCATATATAGATGTATGTATGTATGTACATACGTATATACATGGATTTCGTGCATGTAAGCGCGAGCGTATGCGCACGTGTGTGTGGGTGTGTGTGTGTGTGTGTGTGTTGTGTGTGTGTGTGTGTGTGTGTGTGTGTATGTGTGTGTGTTGTGTGTGTCCGTCTGTATGACTGTCTGACTGTCTGGTCCATGTGTGTGCGTGGTGTGCGCGCGCGCTCGCGCGCATGTGCAGGCGAACGGACGCATGTACACACATACATCCAGAGATAGATCGATAAACATGTAGACAATTGAGGAAGGAGACCCAGAGGCATACAGTGTTCTATATATTGAACAGAAAAGTTCTACAATAACTATTTAAGAGAGGCAAAAAAGCACCTTCTGTTTGAAAAAAAAAAATCATCTTTGGCGACAGCTGACAAATAAATGATTTTATTGACAAAGTGACAGTAATTCACATGATGTTCTGAAAAG
>JADBJO010029279.1:7500-12500 GCA_016801955.1 Conus betulinus
GACAATTTCCCAGCACAGGTTATTTGGACAAGAAGTTGTATGAAGAAGGGATGGGAGGCATGCATATCTCACTCTCAGATCTTGTGCAAGATTTTATATGAAGACAGTGTTCTTACTGAACACATACCGTTCGCTCTTACAGATGTTTAGAATGACATTTGACGGGCTGAATGCACACGACACCAGCAGACATGACTCAATGCACACGACACCAGAGCAGCCAACACTCGAGGGAAGATCAACAGACTGAGTGCAGGCGACTCCATCTTATCAGCGATAACAGTCAAAACACTCTAACAATCACAACTGTGCATCCAGATCGAAGAGGTAAGTGACTTTCTGTTCGTCCCTCATTTCGATTGTTTTGAATGTTACTTTTATCGCCTGAAGAAGACCCAGGAGGTCAAAACGCGTCGTGTTTGTTTTGTAATACGTTTGTTCCTTCCTTTTCACAATGCTGTAATTCTGCTTTTGATGATTTGGTTTCCATTTTCTCCTGCAGTCACCAAACTTTGAAACCAAATCACATATCAGATAAGAAAAAAAGATTAGTGCGTAGATTGAGCATTGCATCTGGTTTGACCTGCCGCGTTTTCTGCTGTACTTAGCTCCTGACTGGTTGAATGCAGATGGCACTGAAGCAGACAATATTGGATTGAGGATTGAAGGGAGAGACTGCGGAATATTCCAACATGTCAAGGGTAACAAACTTGACGCATGTCAAAATACACACAGCATTGTTGCACTACTTTCTCCTATTACGTCCCACCTGTGCAATCAGATAACTCTATTTCTATGTGCCGATCAGTTAAGGAATGAATGTTCATATTGACCTGCTTAGTCGTGTTTGTGTCGCTGAATCTAGTATATCCAGTTGGCATTCTTCTGCACTAAATGAACACTATTCCAACATGTCGACTTGTTGACGAAAGAGCGATGAGACAGGTCTGATTTGGTTTACCTGTCATATACATGTCAGCCCCGCGTGGACTGATTCTGTCTGTCTCTGTGATACATTTCTTACCTGTGGACTGATTCTACCTGTTTGTGTGGTACATATTATCCTAGTGCCAACAGATTTTGTCAGTACATCTATCTGCCTATGTCATCCATTTCATACTGGTGTGGATTGATTCCACCTCCAGATGAGCCCAGTTTGGACCAATTCTATCTGTTTGTCTGTCTGTGAGATCCATGTCAGCCCAGTGTTGACTGATTCTATATGTCTGTCTGTCTGTGTGATCCATGTCAGCCCAGTGTTGACTGATTCTGTCTGTCTGTCTGTCTGTCTGTGTGATCCATGTCAGCCCAGTGTTGACTGATTCTATATGTCTGTCTGTCTGTGTGATCCATGTCAGCCCAGTGTTGATTGATTCTATATGTCTGTCTGTGTAATCCATGTCAGCCCAGTGTTGACTGATTCTATATGTCTGTCTGAATGTGCAATCCATTTCAGCCCAATGTTTATTGATTCTATATGTCTGTCTGTGTGATCCATGTCAGCCCAGTGTTGACTGATTCTGTATGTCTGTCTGTCTGTCTGTGTGATCCATGTCAGCCCGATGTTGACTAATTTTATATATCTGTCTGTCTGTGTGATCCATGTCAGCCCGGGTGTTGACTGATTCTACACGTCTGTCTGTCTGTCTGTGTGATCCATGTCAGCCCGGTGTTGACTGATTCTTCATATCTGTCTGTCTGTGTGATCCATGTCAGCCCAGTGTTCACTGATTTTATATGTCTGTCTGTCTGATTGTGTGATCTATGTCAGCCCAGTGTTGACTGCTCTGTCTGTGTGATGCATGTCAGTCCAGTGTTCACAGATTTTATATGTCTGTCTGTCTGTCTGTCTGTCTGTGTGATCCATGTCAGCCCAGTGTTGACTGATTCTATATGTCTGTCTGTGTGATCTTTGTCAGCCCAGTGTTGGCTGATTCTATACGACTGTCTGTCTGTGTGATCCATGTCAGCCCAATGTTGACTGATTCTATCTGCCTATAGGTGTGATCCATGTCAGCTTTGTTTTGACAGATTTTGTATGTCTGTCTGTCTGTGTGACCCATACCAGCCCATTGTTGACTGTTGTAAAAAAAAAAAAACGACAATTAGCCAATTTCGGGCACACAGCCTTTTTCTTCTTTTTTTTTTCTTTTTTTTTTCTGTCCCATCTCAGAGGCAGTGCACCCAGGCTGCTCATTCCAACACTTTGTCCACAGCCACAGGCCGCTCGGCCCTGCCGCAGCCCCAGCGCCGGCAGTCCACAGATCAATGTCAAGTCATCAAGAGGCAACCCACTGGAAGAAACACTGCACTGCTGCCGAGTCACTTCGGCGGTGTTCAGTGGCGCCTGTTTTCTGATCTAACATACGCAGGACACCACCTAACTAAGCCCCCTACTGACGACAATAGTCGCGGAGCCAGCATGAGTGAGCTCTCCCTTCGGAGGGCGCCACCACGTCCGTCCAACGACAGACCCATGCACTCGCTGACACCGGTGATTACATCACATTAGCGTCATCATTCATCATAAGTATTCTCATTATTGTTATCATTATCATCATTATTATCATTACTACTAAAAGTAGTAGTAGTAGTAGTAGCAGTACCAGTATTTTAACTATTACTATTATCATTATCATTACTAGTTTAATTACATTATTATATTATTATCATCATCATCATTATTATTATTATTATAATTATTATTATTATTATTATCCTAGTATTAGCATTATTAATATTTCATTATCACTTAATATTATCATTATCATCTTCATCATCATCATCATCATCATCATTATCGTTCTTGTTGCTCTTGGTCTTGGTGTTGTTGTTATTATTATTATTATTACCAGTAGTAGTAGTAGTAGTAGTAGTATTTTTGTTGTTGTTACTATTATTATTTTGTTGTTATTGTCGTTGTAACTGTTCTTTTTGTTAATGCTGTTGTTCTTGCTATGATAATTATCACTATCGTTCACTATTGTTATCATCATATTATCATTATTATCATTATTTTTTATTATTATTACTATTGTTGTTATTATTATTAGCACTCTTATTTTTAATATCATTTTAAAGGTAATTGCTGTGTTGTTGTTATTATCGTTATTATTATATTATTATTATATTTATTGCTGCTGTTATCTTTAGTACCGTTATCATTATTACTATCATTGTCATTATTATATCACCATCATCATCACCATCATCATGATCATCATCATCATCATTACAAATAATACTTATATGCGTCTCTTCTCGGCTGGAGACGATGCACTAAGCGTTTTACAATCAGCATTCTCGTTTACACAACTGGCTGTCTACCTGGGTGGAGCCAACTGAAAAGCTGCCTGTCAGCATCTCGTTCCGTTGTTACCAGTGGCATTCAATCAGACTCACTCAATCAGTTTTCTTACTCCATTTTTTTTTTTCGGTTTTCACGCACGTTGCGTGTTATGTGTAATGTGTCGTTCATGCCTCTGGCCAGACTGGCCCGTGTCTGCCAAAGGTTGGTGACGAGATTTCATGCGTGTGCTGAACCTCAGTTTATAATCTCATTCAAAGAACTATTTTGAGAAAGGGATTCAGATCCAACCTCCACTTCAAAAGGAAAAATCCCCCGGTACCAAATCGGCCCAGCAGAGATTCAAACCTGCAACCCCAGAATCATCAAGGTTACGAGTCCCGACTCTCTACCAAATCAGCTATTTCAATCATTATCGTTATCATTATATTTATTATCATTATTACTATCATTATCAGTATTATTATTATTACAGTTATTTTTGTTATTATTACCAATATGATAATAATGATAATGTTAATAATAATGATAATGATAGTAATAATAATAATAATAATGATAGAGCAATCATAAAGTGCCTTGCGAAAATCCACACTCACGTGTATACAACAGGCTGCCTACCTCGGTAGTGCCAACTGAAGAGGTGCCTGCCGGCGCTTCATTTAGTCGTTTCACGTGTCATTCAGTCAATTCTCATCATCATCATTATTATGATTATTTACATTCTTATTATCATTATCATTACTATTATTGTTATAGTCATTATTATTACTATTTTTGCTATCATTATTATAATTATTATTATGATTATTATTATGATTATGATGATGATGATTATTATGATTATAATTATTATTATCATTATTTTTTAACATCATTATTATTATCGTTATTATCATCACCATCAGCATTATTATTATCATTATTATCATCAACATTATTATTATTATAAATTATTGTTATTATTATTATTATTATTATTGCTGCTGTTGTTATCATATTACTACTACTACTACTACTACTACTACTACTACTAACTACTACTATTACTCTTTTTATTGTAAAGCGAGTCATCAGAGTCTTTTTTGTGTTTGGGAATAGGGAAAGAAGATTTCTATTGGCAAACATCTGTCATAAGTCTATGATGTTTGTCTTTGCTATGTCTGGCTACCTTGTATGAACAGGGAAAATGCAACTCGGAAAATGAACTCCCTGCGTGAGACAGAGGACCACACTGTATCAAACTGAATGTCTTTCTATTTCAAAAAAGTAGTAGTAGTAGTACCAGTAGGAGCAGCAGCAGCAGTAGGAAGAGGAGGAGGAGGAGGAGCAGCAGCAGCAGCAGCAGAAAGAGGAGGAGGAGGAGGAGGTGGAGGAGGAGGAGGAGGAGGTCTAATATGGAAAGATTTCTTTCATTAATTCTTTTTACTCTCCTTCAATCCATCTTTTTTCTTCTTTTCCTGTTCATTTCCTTCGTCTGCTGTTTCAGTCAGTCCTTCAATCATGTAATCGATCAATCAGTTCATGAGTTAGTCCTTCAATCATTTAATCGATCAGTCAGTACATGAGTCAGTCAGTAAGTAGTCATGAGCACACTATGCATACATAAGCTACAGTAAGCTAAATTTGAAGAACGTGATTTGTCCATTTCTAACTTTTGAAGCACTGACAGCAACATTTTAAGAAAGCTGCT
>JADBJO010029279.1:17500-19226 GCA_016801955.1 Conus betulinus
AGAGAGAGCCTGCGGGGATGGATACTGAGCAAAAATTATGTTCGACATGTGTGTTGTGTGTGTGTGTGTGTGTGTGTTTGTGTGTATGTGTGTGTGTGTGTGTGTGTGTGTGTCTGTGTGTCTGTGTCTGTGTGCGTGCGTGCGTGCGTGCGTGCGCGCGTGCCTGCGCGTGCATGTGTGTGTGTGTGTGTGTGCGTGTGTGCGTGCGTGCGTGCGTGCGTTTTGTGTGTGTGTGTGTTGTGTGTGTGTGTGTGTGTGTGTGTGTGTGTGTGTGTGTGTGTGTGTGTGTGTGTGTGTGTGTGAATTATTTCTTTACTTAAGGCTGCGATTCTTGTGATATTTAAAGCTATTTGATTTTGATCACGAATAAATCATTTGTTATTACTATATTACACAGGCTCTGCGACAAATCTAAATGTAATCTCGGTAATAGAGAAAGAAAGAAAAGTAGAGGAAATCGAGAAGGCAGATGGGAAAGATGCTGACCAGTCTCAGTGAAGACAGTTGGGAGGTTCCAACATGTTTCATGTATTTCTTGTCACATCCTTTGACATGAAAGGTTGGGGTTTGTCTACCATGAAATTATGTCAAACACATTATGAACTGTAAGTTTCAGGGATGTCTGTGTGGTCCGTGTTGGATTTTCTGCCAGGCGATTTAGTGTCGTCAGTGGCATTCGTTTGGAGTTGAGACGTGTAATTATTTCATCGTGGGAGGAAGAGTCACGCTACCTGTTCTTCATTCACTGTTTACTATTCTCTGCGTTATTTCAGATTCCTTTCTTTCTCAATCAAACTAAAGTTACCGGTATTTGTGCTGTTCGTTGCTTTGTTTATCTTTTCAAGAAAAAAAAAGTGTGCCACCTTTAATGAATGTTAACCTGCGTTTGTTCATTTCTCCAGTTGTTACTGCTATATACATGTGTCAAGTACAGGGTACATCAGTAATGCTTGGAACTATGCTTCTGTCTTAGAGGAGGGGGAAATGCTTTCCCTTGTTTGTTCTGTGTCCTCTGTGTTGGAAGGTAGTCTTGTCGATTGGGTTTCGTAAGCAGCATTCGTTTGGAGGGATGGGGGTGCAATAATTTCATCATGTAAGGAAGAGTTACCTGACTCCTGCTTTATACGTTTCTGTTGTATAAAGACTGATTTTCTTCCTTTCTTTTAGATGTTTTTCTTCGTTTTATATGTCGTGCTTGACATGATTTATAAACGTGCTCACAAAAACAGAACGCAGAGATTTCTAACCATGGATACAAAAACAGAACGCAGGGAAGAGATTATAAAAGGGCTGCAGAGTACATTATGTCGGAGTATGTTGTGCACAGACGTGAAATGTCTTGTTCTCATATTTCGAAATAATTTTTTCTGAAGTATGCCATTCATATAGGCATATTGTTGTGGTATTTCTGATCATATGTTCCTCGACATTTCATGCCGTTGCGGCCACATGCATTCTGACCGCCTTGTGTGTGTGTGCGTCCTTGGGGGAATGGTCCAGTTTCCGAGATTATGAGTGATCATCGTCTGTGTCTCCTGTATGCTTATATCTTCTTTCCTAGTGTCGTCCTTGCTTTTGTTTTCGTCGTTTTTTTCGTCAAGGGTGATTACCGGGAATGTTTGGAAGTTCAAGTTTGACCCTGATGGGTGTCATAACTTTTTTTTTCCTAACTTTGCATACAAATGTACATCTGTAAATGTAAGGCACGGATCTGGATGGTAGGAAA
>JADBJO010029280.1:0-5000 GCA_016801955.1 Conus betulinus
CAGACCGTCAGACAGAGAGAGTATATATCCACATGCCAATTGCGACATCACCATCTCTCTCTCTCTCTCTCTCTCTCTCTCTCGTCTCCTCTTGTGTGTGTGAGTGGTTGTGTGTGTGTTGGTTGTGTGTTTGGTGTGTGTGTGTGTGTGTCGTGAATGGATTACGATTAACTGATTAGCGTCTAATTCGCGGAAATCGTCTATACAGCATAGTTGACTACACTGTCTACCCTGTCAATTAACTCCATGAAATCGCTCATCCACTCCCGACTCGGTCACCACTCTCTTCCTCCTCCCCCTACTACCATACGATTTGTACTCAGCTTCGGGGGGGGGGGGGGAGACTCCTATGACTCTTCAGGGCACGGTAGCAGGCGTTGATGAAACATGAATCAAATAATGTATTTTCATTCAACGCTGCCTACCTTGTGGAAGACTGAAGAGATCCAAGCTGCGTAACCAAAATAGTTTCATTTTTCGTTGTCTTAGTTGTTTGTGTCTTACCCGAAGCAAGACCTAAGAGGGCAAAGAACGCGTCGTGTTTGTCTTGTGACCGTTTGTCCACGTTGTCTGTTGACGGGTGCGCGAACATGTATTTGGATTTGTGTCGATTTCGCGCTGCAGTCGTCTGCCTTGCGCTGATATACCAAGTCCAGTGTGTGACAGTGTCGTTTTAACCTGGGGCGGTGTTCACGACATCTTGCAAATTGACATTTTTTCTGATTCTATCCGTCACTCAACCAGAATTACTTAAGTGCTAGCCTAAGGGGAATTTCTTTTTAAGACATTCTAGAGGGTTTCACACGCGAGAGAAGAAAATGGTGTCGATGACTAGTACCAGAAAACTGCTCCTATCCTTCTATTGCGCTAGTACAGAAGAGGATGGAGATGATAGATATAACCTATTCTATCTGCAATAAGTAACTCTGATCACTAGGAAGAGAGCGAGGTTGTATGAAGTTTATATATTAATATTCGCGAAGGCTGATAGAGAGCAGAGGCTGTGATAGATACGAGACCGGGGATTAACGTACGTGTTCGGTTGTTTTGGTTTTTTTTTTTGTTTTTGTTGTTGTGTTGTTTGTTTGGTGGTGGGGTGGTTTTGTTTTTGTTGGTGTGGTTGTTTTTTCCATATTTGTGTTTTTGTTGGGGGTGTTTTGTGTTTGTGTTGGGTGGGGTAATGTTTTGTGGCAAAAAGGCAAAGGCCCCATGTGAAGGGGAAGACAAAGCTAATGGAGACCCGGGTCACGCACTTGGGGGTACTGTACTCGTCACAACCAGATATGCCCTGTAGTTATATGATTACACTAGCTCATAGGAGATTCATCTTATCGGCCATTTAATGGCAACAGAGTCTGTATTACTCGTAAGGAGAGAGGGGGAAGGAATGTTGAAATATCAACAATTCGTAAGTCAATAGAAACATCTCTGTAGCATAGGAGAGAAGGATGGAGATGATTGTTGAAATATCAATAGTCATAATGCTGAGAAAGAACAGATTCTGTCTCCTTCTTGATAGAAGAGGATGGAGAGGATGTTGAAATAACCAACTATTCTATAATGTCTGAGAGGAACACACTCTGAGTATTTTCCCCCGAGCCCACCCTACCTCGATAATTAGAGACAGAGATACAGACAGACGACAAGACAGAGAGAGCCTGGATATGGAACAGGGAATATGAACAGAAGAGAGTGAGACAGACCAGACAGAGACAGGAGAGCCTCGGTAGGAGACACAAGGAATATGACAGAGAGAGAGAAACAGGACAGGACAAAGACCAGAGAGAGCCTGGGTATTTATGGAGACAGGGAATATGAGGGACAGCAGACAGAGCATGGGTATAAGTGAAAAAGATATATGAGAGAGAGAGAGACGAGGAGAGAGACAGACAGAAAGACAGGACAGCAGACAGCCAGCCAGCCAGCCAGGACGCCAGAGGAGAGACGGAGAGAGAGACAGACAGAGAAGGAGACAGACACGACAGCGAGAGAGAAAGAAAGAGAGAGAGGGAGAGACAGGAAGGGAGAAAAATTAAGAGAGGAGACAGCAGACAGAGAGAGAGAGACGACAGACAGAGAGATGAGCATGACCAAAAAATGCCAGATGGATGTTGATCAATTTTCATCATTTCACCATCCCATAAAAAAAGAATGTTCCTCCTCCTCCTCCTCACTCACCTAATCCTTCCCCCTCTATCCTCCTCCTCCTCATCCTAACAGACGCCCCTGTCTACAAAGCGGCGATGTTGTGCGTTGTAGTCGTAGTACTCATGGAGGGTGGTAGTCTTGTGCTGCCGCCATGATGTTGGCTTTCCCACTCGAAGACTGAACGACTTTCCTTCCGTCAGATTGGGCAGAGACCGGGGTCCTGGGGCAAAAGAGGGCAAACAACTTTTTTCTTTTCTTCTTCATCTCTCTTTCCGTCACTCCCTTCCCCCTCCCTCTCCTTCCCCCCTCCTCGCCTCCCCCCACCCCCCCCCCCCCCCCCCCCCCTTCGTTTTTTTCCTGTCGTTTCTTCTTTCTCCTACTCCTCCTCCTCCCTCCCTCCTCCCTCTACAATCGTTTTCTCTCTTCTTTTTCTCTTTCGCCATTTCTTCTTGTGCTTTTTCCCTTTTTCTTCTTCTGCTTCTGTTTTTCCTTCTTCTTGTCTTTCTTTCTTTCTTCTTTTTCTTTTCTCTCTGTCTCCGTCTGTCTGTGTCTGTCTGTGTACTCTCTCTCATGTTCTTCTGTCTCTCTGTCTCTCTCTCTCTCTATCTCTCTCTCCTCTCTATCTCTCTCTCTCTCTCTCTCTCGTGGTTTTGTTTTGTCACCTTTCTTACGTCGCTTTTATTCATACTCTTCTTTCTGGCCAATGACCCTGCTCATCTGCCACCAACATTTTTTTTACACCATCCCAACCACCCACCACCACCCACCACCACCACCACACCAAAACCCCACCAGCATCGCGCCCACGCCAGCACCTTTGCCATCACCATCAGCAGCAGCAGCAGCGGCAGCAGCATTGGCCTTACCGGGACTGTTGGGCTGGTCGGTGCAGACGCTGGTGTCCCAGCCTTTCTTCCAGCCGTTGGGAGCGGTGCCCTGAGCTGGGCCCCCACCCCTCCTCCCCCTCCCATCATCATCATCATCATTATCATCATCGTCGTCGTCGTCATTCATCATCATCAGGGGCGTTGTTCTCGACGCCAGCCCGTCATCCTACTCCTCCGTCCCTCGTGATTTTGCAGTCCTGACCTCTGAAAAGGATAGGAAAAGATCGGGGAATGGGATGTAGTCGGGGTGGGGGGGGGGGGGGGGGGGAGTGGAGGGGAAGGGGAGGGGAGAAAGAAGGAAAATGACCGAAGAAAGAAGAAAGAAAACACGGAGAGGAAAGAGAGGGGAGGAAGGGAAAAGGAAGAGGTAAAGGAAAAAAGAATGAAATGGAGAGAGGAAAAAAAGTTGTATAGGCGAGAAACTGAAAGAGCTCAGTGTCGAAGAAAACCAACGAGCACTGGAATAATATTGTTCAGTAGTATTGTATCGTAGGAAGAGCGAGAAAAAGAAAGGGTGACCGAATTGTCTCCCTTCCTCGTGAAAAGGTAAAAACCAAAGACATCGAGGCAATAAGATCAGTATCTTCGCTTTTCGCCTGTTGAATGATCGTTGTACATATACGGGCATTTGTCCAGTCTTCTTCTTGATTTTGATTGGCTGTGTCTGCCTGCTGTTGTTAGGTTGGCAGGCATTTCACTACACTCAAAAACTGATAGCGTCCGAATGTCGGGTTTCAACACACACACATATAAAGCAGTTCGCCGGCGGGCAAAGGGTCATTCAAAGAGTAGGCCGCCCTCACTTATCAACGCAGGGAAGAAGCTGGCTTACAAGTTTACCTAGGAGGGCGGGCCCGCCTACTGATCAGTCTGGACACGTGGATAGTGCTCTGCACGAGCTAAGGGACTCCGAGAAAGAAAAACGGGGGGGGGGGGGGGGGGGGGGGGGGGGGGGGGTGGAGGCGAGTTGGATGTATCTTTGGTAAAACACTGACTGAAGCTCAACCGGTCATGGCACTGCCAACAGATTGATGCAGACTGAAGAAAAGGACAAGGAGTTTGACTTTTTTGGTCAATGCACGTGCCAGATATTATACAGATTTAATTTGTTGACATTCGCTGCTCTAAAGGCAGGCGAAGACAGTGCTTCTCTGGGTCCTCCCCAGCACCTTCGGGTGTTCTTTTTCTTCAGATTTTAATTTGTTGACATACTTTTTTTAACAGGAGATATTAAATCACGTATATCACGTTTCGCTTTACATTAAGTTGATGTTCCATTTCTTTCGAAACTCCGACGATGATTTCCCCCTCTCGTCTTCCTATCCTCACCTTCTCCCTTCCGTTTGTCTCTTTTTGATATATCTTTGACTTATTCATTTATTTATTCAGTTGCCTCAGTGGTAACTTTCGATGCATTCCTTTCCATTTTGCAACGATGTGTGATCATGCAAACCAGTTAGGCTGTTCATTGTACTGTTTTTTGTGTGTGGCTGTAATTCTTTGTATCATGAAACACGCTGACGCCAGGCGAAATGTAAAAGACACAAAATAAGGCGTAAAGTAACGCTGCTGTGATACACAATACGGAAAACATCAGTACATTTTCGACAAATATGTCTACTTCAGAAAGTGCAGACATTAAAGCACGCATCAATACTCCCCAGAGAGCAGTCTGCATGACTTCATTTCTTCTTTGATGCACTTTTGCTGTAATTGGCAGTGTGTAGTCATTTAAGTCCAAATATTTCTATATTTGTATATTTTGTGTATATTTGTACGGGTCCCATATTACTACATATGGAATATGTTTTGTATAAGTCCAACGTTACTATATTTGGCAATATGTATTTGTGTAAGTCCATGTTACTATGTTTGGCGACATGTATTCATGCTAGTCCCATATCACTATTTTGGGCAATATGTGTTTATGTAGTCCTGTATTACTACATTTGGCAATATGTATTA
>JADBJO010029280.1:10000-12500 GCA_016801955.1 Conus betulinus
GACATAAAACAGCACAATGCAGTACAGTACAGTACACAGTACAGTACAGTACAATTCAATATAGTACAATACAACGCAGTGAAACACTACAGGACAGTACAATACAATAAACTGTACGATACAGTACAGAGCAAAACAGTATAGTTACAATACAGCACAGTTTTACACAACACAGTACACTACAACACAGTACAGAACAAAACAGTATAGTGCAATGCAGCACAGTACAAGACAGTACAGTGCAGTTGATACAATATAGTACAATACGGTACATTACAGAACAATACAGCATACTACAGTTCAATACAGTACAGGGTAATGGTCGATAGGACTGTTCAATAAAGAACAGTACAATACAGAGCAGTACAGTAGGGTGCAGCAAAATACAGCACAGTACATTAAAATAGAGTACATATTGACCAGTGCAAAGCAATACAGTACACTGCAGTGCAACAAAATAGAGTACAATAACATACAGCCCAATACAGTACAGGAGCACAGTACAATATAGTGTAGTAAAATGCAGTATAGTACAGTACAACAACGACAACACAGTACACAATGCCACATAATACAATCCAACACAGTATGGCACAATGCAGTGAAATACAATAATAGGGTATTCACGATACAATTACAGTATAGTACAGTGCAGTACAACATAGTACAATACAATATAGTATTATACAATGCAGAACAACACTACAATATGCTGCAATACAATATATGACAGTACAAAGCTACACGATATACTTCAATGAATATACCATACAATGTATGTGTACTGTAGGGGCCGGAATAGCTGGGTTGGTAGACTCGTGATCCTGAGGCTACGGATTCGAACTTCGGTACAGGGGCATTTTTCCCTCGGAGTTAACATTGGTTCTGACTCCATTTCCCATACAGTCCGAATGAGACTACAAACCGAGGTTCCGTGTGTGTGAACGCACGCACATCTTGCACACACGTACTATCCCATCACCAACTTTCGGAAGAGAAGGCCAGTTTGGCCGTGGTGTGGATGACACGTTACACATAGCACGCACCTTCCCCGAAGATGGAGTATGGCTGCCTTAATGGCGGGATATAACAAAAAAAAAACCGTCATACACACAAAAGTGTCAGAATCTTCAACTCGATGAAGGTGGACACTCAAAGAAAGAAGATGTATTGAAATACATTACACACAGGAAACTATACAGTACACACAGTACAATGCAGTACCATACAGTGCAATACCATAGGGTTCACTGCAATATTGTGCAAAATTGTACAACCTAACACAGCAAAGCACAACTCACCTCAGTGACTACAATACCATGTCATGCAATAAATTTGTAGAACACGACCCGACGTAATACTGTATAAGAACATATTCCGAAAGCGATATAATGCAACGAATACATATAACACAACGCATACATCGCAACTGATTTTACTACAACAAAGGCCAAAGCAGTACAAGGCAGAACAATACAAAACAACACACAGTGCGATACAGAATAATATACTACAGTACAGGACTGTGCAGTACAGTACACAACAATACAGAACAGTACAATACAGTACTACACAGTACGATACAGGATAACATAGCACAGTACAACGCAGTACTACACGGCACAATATAGCACGGTACAATGCAGTACAATGTACACTACAGTACAGTACAATATACTACAGTGTAGTCCAACACCGTATAATACAGTACAGTACAATACAGCACAATACAACTCAATACAGCACAATATAGTAACATTACAATATAGTCTAGCACAGGACAGTTCAACACAGTAGAGTACAATACAGTACAGTATGGTAACATTACAATATAGTCTAGCACAGGACAGTACAACACAGTAGAGTACAATACAGTACAGTATGGTAACATTACAATATAGTCTAGCACAGGACAGTACAACAACAGTACAGTGCAGCACAGCTCAGTACAGTACAGTTCAGTACAAATGCAGTAGAGTACAATACAGTAGAGTATGACAACATTTACAACAGAGTATAGAACAGTACAATACAACGTAGTACAGTATAATTCAGTACAGTAGAACACAGTACAGTACAGTAACAGCACAATGTATATAGTGTAACAGTACAGTACAATACCACATAGTACCAGACAGAACAGTACAGTACAATACAGTACAGTACAATACAGTACCATACAATAGTACGATACTGTACAGTACAATACAGTACAGTAACAACACACTAGAGTGTAACAGTACAGTACAATACCATATAGTACCAGACAGAACAGTACAATATGGTACATACAACACAGTACAGTACAACACAATACAGTGTAACAGTACAGTACAATACAATACAGTATAATACAGTACAATACAACACAGTACAGTATAACACAATATAGTGTAATAGTACAGTACAATACAGTACAGTACAATACAGTACAGAACAATACAGTACAGTAACAACACAAATATAGTGTAACAGTACAGTACAATACCATATAGTACTA
>JADBJO010029280.1:17500-19225 GCA_016801955.1 Conus betulinus
CTCGCCCCCCTGTCCCACCTTTGCTTTCCTCCCGAAGAAGAAAAAGGGAAATAATCGCCAGATGTCACTGAGCTTCTGCCTGCCACTCACCTGGCCGTGTTCAGATTTGTTGCGCAATTTGTTCGCTTAAAAAAGCACCAGAGAAAAAAAAGGGGAAAAAAAGAAGAAAGAGGGAAAGAAAAAAAAAAAAAAGGGGGGGGGGGGGGGGACGAAAGAAAGAAAGAGGGTACGGAGATACGGATACGGATGATTTATTCAATAAGGCCACGGCCCCCTTTGCAGGGGGGCACATAAACAACGAAGAAATACAGGCACAGGAAATGTTCACTATCAAAAAGAAACCCCCTCACGGGCAGAGAAACATGGGAAAACTGATAAAACGAATTATGAGCAATATTCAGATCGAATTTTTAAATGCTTTATAAAATTAAACAGCAAACTGGTTTGACAATATCTTCACGCTTAGAGCAAGCAAACAAGCAATACAAGTCTAAACAATGAAGGATGGCCGAATACTTTGTAGGAATTAGCTGATCTCTAAGATTGTTCAAAATGGGGACAAGCAAATACAAAGTGGACCTCGTCTTCTCGTGCACCTTTACACAACAGACAAAATAAGATTGCGTTCACTATGCTTTTTGTAACGACAGTGATGAGCAGGCAAATCAGATATCCCAAATTGAAATCTGGTCATGATATACTTAAATGTCTGTCTATTTTCATTGATATAATAGGTTGGAACACAGTGAATCAAATTAAATTGCTTATACAAATCAAACCTGTACTTTCTTGAATGTGAGCATTCCACAGTTGCCATCTATCAATCTTGTCTATCAATCTGTCTATCAATCTTGTACGCAGCATACGTAAAAAAAAAAATTAAAAAAAAAAAAGAAAAAAAACTAGTCATGTCCCCCAACACCCTGACCAAGCCTCACATACCCAAACCGCAAGTTCATGATTTCAAAATGGAGCGCCTGATGGCGGAGAACGAAGCAAAATTTAGAATAGAGCGTGGGTTAGTTGCCGCCAAGAACATTGACAAACAAAGTACAGGACAAGGGACACGATGCATTCGACCGCTTGGGTCTTCTTCAAGTGAAAAAAAAAAGTCCATTCACAAAACATTTCGGACAGTACAAATAAGAAGAAGAAGGGCTGGTGGGAAGAGGGCTGGGGTGGGGGGGGGGGGGGGGGGGGGGGTGGGGGGGGGGGGGTGGGGGGGGGGGGGGGGGGGTGGGGGTGGGTGTTGCGTGCAGGGGTGGGGGGGGGGGGGGGGGGGGGGGGGGGGGGGAGGGAGTTGGCGGGGGGATGGGGAGTGGAGTTTCGTGAAGGTAAGGGAGTTGATTGATGAGCGCTGGGGTTGTGGTTGTTAGGGGGTGGTGTGGTATATTGACGGTTCGGTTAAGGTGGATGCTCCATGATTCGGGTGGGTGGTGGGGGGGGTGGGTGGGGGGGGGAGGGTGGGGAAGGGGGTTTTGTATAAATTATACTCATACTACATGTGGTACATTTATGAATCATATATTATCTATATATAGTAATATATAATGATACCGTCCCCCACACAGCACACCCCACACATACTACACAATACATGCATCATACATACATATAGTACATGTGTTGCCCATACCTATCACATACATGCACATACAATACATAGATATATCACACATATACCTCCACATAACATATATATGGATTACACACACCACACAAACA
>JADBJO010029281.1:0-15000 GCA_016801955.1 Conus betulinus
CATCGATGTAGCAGGGGGCAGGGCGTACGGGGAGGTAGCAGTCCCATCCTCCATCTGCCCGTAAATCATTAATTATCGTGTTGGTTTGCATGATCTACTTTTTTGCCTTTATCTCTACTTTCGTTTTTTCTTTTTGTTTGCTTAGATTCTGACTTCCCACTAGTACTACACTCGTCCCCCTCTGACTCGTGTTAGAATGGATTGAATCATGACAAGGTTTTCTCATGGGTCATCCAATCAAACTCACTTACGGTTGATCCAGTGAATCATGACATAATTTTCGCGAACCTATCGTTGTAGGTGGTGGAGTTGATGTCCGCCTAAGATCATGTAACTCACACACCCCCGAATAACCCTTTTTATGGACTCATTATCGCTACAACTAATATTAATGAATTTCTTTTTTTGTTTCTTATTTTTTTTTCCTGGTGGCGGGTGTGTATTTGTTGTTTTTAGTCTACCCTACCTATTTATTGCGCTGTAGTGTTGTATAATTGCAGAAGTCTTGTGATTAGTTATGCTATTCATATTTACTTTCCCTCGTCATAGGGTTGTAATTATCTGAATACCTGCCTGACAACCTCCCTGCAGGCCCGAATCAGAAACACCAATACTCCTAGTCTATAACTTACGTTGGAGCTACAGAAGATGTTTGCAATTAGGGTGCTGTCGTTGCTCATGAAATGGGTCTCTATTATTCCTTGTATTTTTTTTTCTCTTTTCCCCACTGTTGGCCATATTGGGTCTTCTTTTATTTTTTTTTTTTATTTACTCTATTTCGCTTTTTTCTTTTTTCTCTTCTTTCTCTAACTTTTTTCTTCCCTCATTTCTCTGATTTTTCCCCTAGTCTTACCGGGCCTGCCCCCTCATGCGTTTCATTCTGTTTCTTCACACATCTTACAAGCCGCCATGTTACAACAACAAATCTCCAATCTCCCAACCTTCTCTTCATAGGCTCCTTCTAGCTTCTTGCTCATCATTGTCCATCTTTTAGGTAGATTTCTGTTGGTGTAACGTTTTCTCTCCCCCTATACCCTCCTGTTTTAATTACTTCTGTAAGTGTTTCACTTGTTTTGTAAACTTAGATTGACTTCATTCGTTTAGGCGATTCCTATATTGCTCTTGTACTACTATCTACTTTGATCTTTTTTATTCCACAGAAGCTACTATTAAGAAAATGTTAGCAAGTACATAAGAACGTTATAAGAAGCTTAAACATTTAAAGAACTGATATTCCCAGGTTTACAACAATAAGAACTAACTAAAACTTTATATTTTGATTTGATTTTGGCCTGTTCTCTTTTCAGCTGGGGAAACAAAAGAGCTATTAGTATTGGATTTTATTTTTTTCAGCTGTCTTGTTTCCTGTTGGGAAAGAAGATTGGTGAAAATCTCTTTTGGAAAGATCACATTGTCAATTCTTATTAATGCTTTCTTTTGTAAGCCTATATTACTTTCCGGTTTATACTGGCGTTTAAATTTTTAATTTGTACATACTGTAACAAAGGTGTTTATATTTTATTTTTTTTTTTTGTTTTTGAAACGTATATAACATAACACATCGCCATGATTTTAGTCATATTTAGTCATGTGTTTCTTGCTTGTTTGTGGTAACTATTCATGATGGAAAAACTTGATGAATATGTATGACAGGCCGAACGTTTAGGCTTTGAAGGTGATACATTAGCAAACTATGTCCAACAATGTAGGGACAGGGCAGAGGAGAGAGAGAGAGAGAGAGAGAGAGAGACGAGAGGATCAGAGAGAGAGAGAGAGAGACAGAGAGAGAGAGGAGGGAGGGTGGGGAAACAGAACCCGCTAGAAGGAAAAAAACAAAAAAAAATATATATAATATATATATATATAATATATATATAATATATGTTAAACCTTTGATTAAAATGTATAGTGAATAAAACCTACAGCGCTGTTTCTTGCTGTGCAGTCGTATATATATATATATATATATATATATATATATATATTATATATATATATAAGAAAAGATAAAGAACACCACGCAAATCTTGAAATGATTAGAGTTGAAAGGGGAAAAAAAAACAAAACAAACCCAAAAACCAAAAAGAAACAAAACCAAGAACAAACCAAAAACAAACAAACAAAAACAAAAAACAGAAAGAGATGGAAGGTGTACAGAAATTCTGGCTTGATCTAACAGCAGGTTCTGACCACAAATGTGACAAACTGTGACAATCAGTTCTGGGTCAGATGAACGGATCTTGTTTGGATACAAAGATGTGTTGTAACAGATTTTGGCTTTTTCTCTCCCTACTCCCATTCATCCCTCGTCTCACGTCTCAGATCCCCTCGCAGGTCCTCTCTCTTCCCCCTCCTCTCTCTCCCTGTCCGCCCCATTTCCACGGCTCTCACCTCTTCTCATCCTCGCTCCATTCTCTCCTCTCAAGTCTCTCCGCCCCTGCAGGTTTGTGCTTCTCTCCTGGCTGGGAATAGGGTCCCTAGTCTGGAAAGTTATTTTCAATGGCACAGTTTCTTTCCTCCTCTCCTCATGCACGAGAAGTAGGACTGAAACCAGCCAGGGGAGTTTGGGCAGTGAGCTTTATTTTTTTCCCCCCATTTATTGCTTTATTCTTCTCTATCATATAATTTCTCTCTACTGAAAAAAAAATTATAGCAAACATGTTCAGGTGTCCCTGTTAATGGTGGCAAAGCCAAACGGTAAACCACACTGTCATTATGTTTGTATAATTTATGGGTTTGAATCACTGCTGTAAAATATAATTGCCAATGCAAAATGTGATGTCAAAGACCCCCCCCCAAAAAAATTTGTACAATGAAGATTTTTTTTATTTTTCGTATTACTTTCTTTAATAAAGAAAAGAACCATGCATAAAAAAAAATATCATGTCATAACGTTAAATGTATTGTGGGGAAACCTTAAGTATCAGTCATTAGGTTACAGTAATTCAATGCCCAAGAGCAAGAGAACTCTTTACAAATTCGTGGTATTGATGGTGGTTACAAATGATGGATTCGACCCCTTTACCTTTACCACGTATTTGAACTTCTTTGTATTTCTTGGGTTCAGTTTTGCAATATGTTTGTCACAGTATAGTTTCATAAAAAGTTGGCCTTTCATCTTTAGATTAAATAGCTATATCAGTTACATTTGTTCAGGTCAATGGAACTTTAAAGGGGATGATTGGCCGGGGGTGGGGGGATGCAGTGGGGGTGGGGGGGGGGGGGGGGGGGGGGGGGGGGGATATGGGGGGTGGGATATGGGTTGACGGGGGTGGGGGGGCGGGGGTGAAGGGGGGTGGGAGGGGGGGGGGGGGAAGGAGGGTGTTCGAGAGAGGGGTCAGGGTTCTATCATTAAGTATTAATAGACTCACTCACTTCACACTTTACTTTACTTCAACCCGCGAAATGGAAAGGGCCTGAATAGACTGGGAGGGAGGGGGGGGGAGCGACAGGGGGGGAGAGGGTTATATCCTATCATTAGACGACAGTACTAATACCCAACATATCACTCCAGGCACAACTTTATTCACCAGAGGGGGACACATCTTAAACCATCACACAAGATTAATCACTCAACACACTACTTTAGTACCCGCATTAAAAACTGTCTGAATCACTGGTAGACAACATCTAAACCAGACAACACACACACAACACACACACACCACACACCAGCTACATTAACACTCTGAATTCGCACCAAATGAGATATTCGAAACATTTAGCCCTTGGTTTCTATGATCATCTGCGCTTGGTTTTATTAATGGTCTTTACGTACATTGAAAAAAAAAACCCCTCAAGTTTACTTGCTAAATTTGACGCTATGACCTGCTATCTACTTACAGCTCTGAATTAGTTTGCAAAGCGAAACGACTGCAGCGGAAAGCGGAAATCTAAAACAAATCTGGTGGGTGGGTGTCGGCGAGCCGCCCGGGGAGAGCGCGTGGGCGGGCGGCGGTCGGGGGGGCGGGGGGGCACGGGCGCGTTTCGACCTCTTTGGTCTTCCTCAGGTGAAACAAAGACGAGGAAGACCCTGGGAGTCGAGGGCGCGTTTTGTGTGTTTTGTCTTGTGGCTCGCTCGTTTGTCCGCGTTTCTCTGGACTGGACGGTTTCGCAAACATTCATTTAAGATTAGCTCTGAATTACTTCCTGACATCAAGTCCGTGCGTCATTTTTTTTTTCGAGCTGATTCTATGTCATTTTTATTTGCTCAATTTAATCTCATCATAAAACAAGATCAGATCTGATTATTGGAATTTAATCATCAGGTGCATCTCTTGTTGGTTTTAAAGAATTGTGTTAATTTCTGTCTATCTATCTGGTTCATCTCTTACTAAAGTTCAATCAGTTTAAGACATGTTTAAAGACAAGAATTACGGAATAAAACGAACAGCAGATGACAGAAGAGGATCAAATTGTTTAGATATTGGATTGTCTGGCTATAACTGTTACAGTTTGCAGTTACGTTTAAGTGAGAATGACATGTCAGAAGAAAAAAAAAAAAAAAAAATACCGGATTGATAAGATAAGTGCCATTGCTTCTTCTTTGTCAATAGTAACTGATGTTTACTTGTTTGCTGAAAATCCTAGGTTTTGATGATATTCTGTATCAGACTTCATTTGATTTGCTATTATTGCCGTTACTAGTTTCTTAGGTTCTTGTTGTTTCAGAATTCGGCCTAATATATGATTAGAAGTTAAATTGAAAAAAAAAAAGAAAAAAAGAAAAAAAAAGAAAAAAAAGTCAAAAGGAAAAAATAAAAAAAAAAAATGTTTATTGTGCGTATACAGACCCGAGGGTAAAAAAAGGCACAAAAAAAAAAAAAAAACTTTCCATTCCACCATTCCACCTTCATGCTGAATCATGCAAGAATTGAAAGAACCAGCACGAAAACTTACCCTCATTTCCTAAAGAACAGCTTTTTCAAAGTGACCTGTGTGGGTAGGGCTTGTGGATGATAAATAGCAGAAGTAGTTTCAGCTTCTGCACTTTTTTGTGTGCCATTCCATTCTTAAGTAGTTCTTTGACATGAATGAATGTTACCACAAACCCATGGTGTTCACAGCCTTAGCAAGTGGAATGTGGGATGAAATGTCAATCATGTTCATGCCAGCTTTTGATTTACTACTAAGCACCTCAGTTTGTCTCTTGAGTTGCCTTTGTAAGGGTTTGTGCCATATAATAAACTGAGTCATTTCAAAGTCTGTCGTGTCGTTCAGTGTATCATCTGTATAAAACATTTTGTTCTTCAGGTGTCATTCCTCTGAACAAAATTCAACGTGTAACATAAACTAAGCACTGTACTACATACCACCCACCAAACCCTCAAAACCCCAGATCTTGTGTAAGCTAATTACATTATTAAAACACAAAAATTATGTAAATAAATGTGAGAGGAGAAAAAAGTAAAACAGTTTTACAAAAAGTGGTCTGTATTTTCACTTGGTGAAGTCAAGTTTATTCAATAAGAACAAAAAAAAATGTTTGATAAATTTCCTTCAGTAACGAATTGGGCATTAATGCTCACATGATTTTATTCACAACAATTCACAATGCACATTAAATTTCAAGTCTCAAAATGCAGAGATTGAGTAGTGTAGCCAGGAAAAAGACCTGTCATATATTGCCTTAGTCGGTAATGCTAGTTTCCTACCAGATTTTGGGGATGGATTTTGTCTCTGCAAAGGAAAAAAAACGAATTGATTTTGTTTATTTATTTGGTCAATGTGTGTGCTGTACAAATGTAGCTACGTGTGTGTGTGTATTACTGTTCAGTGTGACATGATTATGTGCTCTGTTTTTATTCCTTAACTGTTCAACATGTTCATGAATATACTGTATGATACATTCAATAATGGCGAACAAAATAAGAATTTGTGGACCATGGAAATTCAGATGTTTTATAAAGTAGTGGATAATTACATTCCAGTTAGCTGGTTGTTCTTGAGTACTTTTTTTGGTTTGTGTTATCTGTACATTGGCAATAAAAGTTTTTTTTGTGGCATAATTGTGTTTAAAAAAAAAAAAATAACAATAAAGCAAAAGAAAGAAATTTGTTTCCTTTTGGTGCCGTAGTGGTCATCTATTTTTTTCATTTCTTTTCTTTTGTGTTGTTGTGCACCTGTTGTTGAAATGTTTTTTTCAACTCAATCAATAGATCCTAAGCTTTTTCCATGTATAATTGATGAAGTTTTTTTATTGGGTCAAATTTGAGTCACCTCCCATACGCATACGCAGTTCTTTCGTAAACTTGATCTGGAGAATGATTGCAGGAAGTTCTCTTTTACTATTGTGATGCTGGGGGGCATTGTTCAGTACAGTTACTTCTTGTCCCCTGCCTTCAAGTTCGTTTTGTGCAGGAGTCCTTCTTTCACTTTGTTCTTTTCACTTCCTTCTTGTTTGCGAACGTTACTTTTTGACTGTTAGTTTTTCCCACTTTGTTTTGACACTTTTTGATTGTTTTTTTGACTTCCGCGGAGGCCGGTGGCCCCCCCTCCCTCCTTGACTCCCCCCCTCCCCCTCCATCACTCCCCACTTCCGGTCCCGCTCCTACTCCTTCCCCCTCCCCCCGTGTTTGTTTTTTTTGACTTCCCACGACTACCCCCCCCCCCACCCCCCCCCCCCCCCCCCCCCCTTACGTTTTCTCCCTCTCCCCATCCCCCCCCTCACCCCTTAATTCCCCCCCCCCCCCCCCCTGCCTTTTCCTGATCCCCTTATTTTTCTTTCCCATACTGCTGTTGTCTCAATTCCTTCTGGACCTATGGCAACCCTTTTTTCTGATAACAATTGATGACCTGGCATTTCAATTCAAAATGTGGCACCAGCGGTGTACAGTTTGTGACAGTTGTTGTATACAGGTTTGACAACAGCTGTCTGTTATTTATGCCGTTATTCTTTGCCCATATGGGGTTTGTTTTTGTTTGTTTTTTGTTCATTTAAGGGGAGGTAGTAGTGCATTTTAAACATTTTCATCAGTGGGGTGGGTTTTTTTTTTTTGTTTGTTAAATCTAGGAATGAAGAATCAGGGGAAGGCCTAGCACAGTCCTCACAGTGTGGTTTGAAATGCCATATATATCAGAAATTTAGCATATTTTTTTATTTAATCTGAGAGTACTAAACATAGAGGAACACCTGGAGCTCTCAGTGCAGTCTGATTTTTGAATGCCATGTCCAGCAGTTTTAGTTTGTGCTTTTTTTTTTCAATTTAATATCTGAGAGTTAACAAACCAGAGGACTGACTTAGGGCTCTCAGAACAGCTATCCTCTTTGATGACCATTTTTTTTTCTTGTACCAGTTTGACAGCCCTGCAAAGGCACTGTGGTGGTCGACTCGACGACTGGGACAAAGCAACGAAAACTTGAAATTTGATTGGATGTTCAAGGAAGACTTTACTTTGGTGTTTTTTGTTTTTTTTACTTAGTGATGAGGTGAGGATAGTGATGGAGATCAACATGCCACTGAACCTCTGTACATAGTATTGATAAAAGAAACCCAAAAGTTATACCAAGTATGAATTTCATTCTGCAAAATGATTTCATTGTTTGAATAGAGGAGATTTACAGTTTTACGAAGAGAGGGTGTTCTCATACAGCACAGAGAGACTCCCTGGTTGTTTTCTGTGTTTTAAAAACAGTTATGAAGAGAGGGTGTTCTCCTACAGCACAGAGAGATGCCCTGGTTTGTTACAGCTGTGTTTTAAAAACAGTTATGAACTGTGACATCTTGGCTTGATGTCACATCATTGATTCATTTTACCCCCCAGTTCCCACTGTACATTGATGAGCCTGGAGTTTATTGTCCAAATGATGATAATAATAATCTAACTTATTATATTGTTAGCAGTATCAAATGTGACCCTATTGTGCAGTGGCTGTGTCTCAGTGAATATGTTGACTGATCACTTAAGCAGGACATCTGTCAGTGCTGTTCTTTTCATATGTTTTGTGGGTGCCGTCGTGCCTGTGCGCGCGTGCGCGCGCGCGCGCGCGCGCGCAACACACACACACACCACACACACACACACACACACACACAGAGACCACACACCACACACACACACACACACACACACACACACAGGCTCACACACACACACACATACACCCACACACACACACACACACACACACACACACACACACACACCACTCCTCTCTCTCTCTCTCTCTCTCTCCTCTCTCTCTCTCTCCTCTCTCTCCAATCCACACGCCACACACACCACACACACACACACACACACACACACACACACACACACACACACACACACCGCACACACACAGAGTCTTCAGCATTTGAAGTCTTCAGCATATGATTTTGTTGGTTTTTTTTTTTGTTTTTTGTTTTGTTTTTTATTGTTGATACTTTATTAAATGCATTTGTAGAATTTCAAGTTAGCTGTTTTTTTTCAGTAATACTGTTCAAATGTAGTGCTGGGTTGTACTGTTTTCTTTCTCTTTTCTTCACGATAATGTTGGCTGATTTCTTTTTGTGTCTCAGAAAAACAAGAAGATAAAACCAACAAAAAAAAAAGAAAAAAAAAAAAAGAAAGAGATGGAAGAAACTTTAAAAAAAAAAATAGTTTAAAGGAAAAAAAAATACAGACAGAGAGAGAGGAGGTTCAAAGAAACCTCGAGATAGAGAATACAGATAAGGAACGACAATACGGGCATCGTGAGAATATTCACTACCTCCACTGGTCGGTTTCCGTGAGTACACTTCATCCTCCGAAGTCAACATACATGCTGAAGTTGCCGCCGTTTGAAGAAAAAAACCGACGACATTGACAGTTTTTTCTTTTTCGGTTTGAGAACCACGCTACATCATGTGGTTGGCCGAAGGAGAAATGGACATTGTTTATCACATCGCTGTTTAAGGAGAAGCCCTTTGGCACTATACCACACACTCGCGGCAAAAGAAGGGTTGACTTCGGACCAATTAAAAGAACTCTTAAAGAAGTTTCAGTGTTCAGCTGACCGTTTTCGTGAGCGTTTCCGATCGGTTCATCCTCCTGACAAGGGCGAATCATTTCCATCATTCTTAATGAGAATGAGTCACTGTTTAGACAGATGGATAGAGTTAACAAATACAAATAAGACTTTCGAATCACTGCGATCTTGCTTGCTTCTTCGACAGCAACTTTTTTCAGAGCGTCAACAAAGATTTGGCCGTTTTTCTTAAAGAAAGACAGTTCGATAACGTTAACGAAATGTGTCAGATGGTGGATCAGTACTGTATTGCTCATCGGAATAAAGGTGCTGCTTACAAGGGGGAATCGTCCCTTTCGAGTCTCACGCAGCATTTCAAACACATTCTGGACAAGGAAACTATAGAAGAGGAAATCACGCTTCATTCAAAGGTCCTCACTGTTACACGTCTTTTAGCATCAGACAAAGACCTTTCCTTTCCCGCGTTCAGGGCCATGTCAGTTCTGGCGATTTTCCGTTACTACCAATACTCACCACCGGAAAGACCTTTTCCTTTCCGAGGGCGTGGTGAACAACAACCGCGCAGAGACCCTTTGGTCCAGTTCGTGGACAAGGTCGAGGTTCAAAGACCAACAGTAACCAGTTGTCCACTGATCAAACCATGCGTTGCCATTTTTGTGAGGGCAAATTCCGTTTTTAAAAAACGGGACTGTCCTTTCAAAGGGAGTGGAACAAAGACTGGATTTGTTTCCACTGGATGTGAAGAAGGTCTTGTCTTGGCACCAGATCAGTCCATTGATGGTCTTCTTTTTGGAGGATTGTGCCATTAATGGTTTACAAGGTTCTGATTTGCGAGATACAGTTTGCACCACAGCTGGTGTAAAGAATCCTTTGTACAGTTTGCACCACAGCTGGTGTAAAAGAAATCCTTTGTTCTACTGGACCAGTACCTTGACAGCGTGCAGAGATGCAGATCGTTTGGTGGGAAAAAATGAAACTTTTCCACTTGCAAAATTTTCCGTCGATACACCATACTACTCCGGGTCGCTTACCACCTGTGTTATTGAGAATCCAGTTTGCACTTTGATTTTGGGAATCTACCAGGTGTTGCGACAGTATATGGCGGTGCTGGAGGATCTTTCGTTCCTTGTCTCATCAGTACAAGATCAAAAGTTGTAGAGCAGGGAAAACCAACAAAACCACTCAGGTTTCAAAACTGGATGAACTAAAAGTTACGCCAGATGTTTTGAAAAGACTATGCAGAGAAGGGACGAGACACTGACGACTGTACTTTCTACTGCAAAGCAAACTGACTCTGACATACTAACTTACAAGCCCACGTACATACTGGGCTTTGACATCCTCTGGACAAGACAACAAAGACGTGGCTATTACAGAAATCATTGGTTCTGATTTTGTAGCTGATGTCACATACAGAGACAAAGACTGTGCAAACAACAAATGTATGATTGTATTTTACATCTACCAGTATATATGATACTGTACCTCTGACCACCCCTTTCTTTCAAGGGAGAAACTTATCATGATGTTGTTTTATGATATGATTTACCTTTGATTCAGAAAGAACAATTGGAAGGTATTTTGAAGGACTTTCAGGTTGTCCTGTCTGATACCCCAAGGGACAGTGACAACACCTGAACCCCATACTATTCAGTTGTGAGTAGGTAAAACCCAGTCTGAGTCAAAACCATATACCCCGTCGAATGAGAGATTCAAGTTATGCTTTGGTTAAAAGTTATTGAACCGTCCTTGTCACCATACAGTTCACCAGTTGTATTGGTGGACAAACCTGATGGCTCGGTGCGGTTTTTGCATTAATCACAGGAAGTTACACAAAATCACTGTGTTTGATGCAGAACCTATCCCAGACATTGAGGAACTTCTTTGTCAACTGTCAGAAGGAAATTATTTTGTCAAATAGACTTAACTGAAGGGTACTGGCAAATCCTGATGGCTTAAGCAGACAAGGAAAAAGCAGCAGCTTTTCAGACACCATTTGGACTGTTTCAATGGACGAAACATGCCATTTGGATTACAAAACGCCCCAGCTTCTTTTGCCAGAAATGATGCGCGCACTAAAACTTCATGAGTAAGTTTGTTTGTTTGTTTCTTTTTCCTTAATGACATTTTGCTTGCTGCAAAGTCATAGAATGGTCTTCTGGATAACTTGAGAACTGTTTTTTTGTAAACTCCGGAATTTTGGTCTAATGGCTAGACCATCCAAAATTCGTGCTGGATTCCAGACACTTGAGTTTTGGGGTCATGTCATTTCTGTTGGGAAAATGACACCAGAGGAAAAGAAAGTTGAACATATCTTTGCCTTGAAGAGACCCACTACAAAGAAACAGTTACGATCACTCTTTGGATTGTTGTCCTATTACAGAAGATTTGTACCACACTTTGCATTCTTGACAGCCCCATTTGAGTGGCTTAACAAAAAGAACAAAACAAAAAGTATTGTCTGGTCAGATGAGTGCCAGAAAGCTCTGGAATGTGTTCAAAACACCCTGAATTCATTCCTTGTACTGCTTTTGCCAGACAGGTTGTTTGGAACTGCAGAACAAGATTCACCTGTAATCTACCATTTCAAGGTGAGGTGTAGACAGATGGGGAGAGAAAAGAGAGAGTTAAGAAAAGGAAAAAAGGGGAAAAGAATGTATCATTATTCAGATTGTGAAATAGATTGTGTACATGGACTTCATTTATGTTTCAGCCCTTCCCAGTGCTGTGGCAGCACCAGTTATGGAATAGGCGATTGTGGCAGTCGCACAACAAGTATTTGGGCTCCAGTACTGTAGTACACCTAATTGTCCCCAGAGTTGGAGAATCTAGTTGAAGAGAACAACGACTGCGGCAGTCGTGAGAGAACTTTGAAAGCATTTTGTCATGTTGACTCGCTATGATTTTTGATTGTCCTCCTGGGTCGGAACTCAGATATTGTCCCTGTATTTTAAGCCATCATTGATTTTTCTTTCGAAATTGGTCAAATGTATATATTGTTTCTCTCCAGTGAGGACGAGAAACAGGTAAAAGATTTAGTTGTGAGTTTACTATGTATAAATGAGATGAAATTTGGTCCCAGCTAGTGGATATAATGGTTGTACCTCCACTGGAGAGAAGGAATAGAAAATATTTGTTTGAAAACAAACCTGTTGAAGATGCTGGTAAAGTTGATTATCGTTGAGTCAATTGTTCCCTGGAGTGGAGGGAAGAATAAGAGATTTGTAGTGCGCCTTCTGGTGTTTGGAGCGACTGCGTGTGCACAGGGTAATGCTGAGGTGAGTGCGTGCATGCATTGTGCTCAGTGTGACAGTGGTGACCCCGACTTAGGACTAGGCTGTCTTTTTTTATAACCCCCCCCCCCCCCCTTCCAAGGAAAAAAAATTCTGATTAATGCAAAGGAAAGAAAGTATTATTGATTGTTTGATTTCTGTTTGCAGTTTTATTTTTCATTTCTTTTGTATGTGTGTTTTTGGGTATTTGAGATTTCTTTTGGTTGCTCTACTCTGTTTTGCTTTTTTTTCATGAATTTATTTTTTTTTAATTTCCTTTTGACCCTTTCCCGTTTGTCTTGTAACTTTATGTTCACTTATTGTTCAAGCGATTCATTGCTTTGTGAACTCATCTATTTTATTTTACCAAGAAACTAAGTAAGAGAGTAACAACTACAATAAGAGCAGTAAAATGTAAATATTATAAAGAATCTATTTCCAGGAAAAAAAAAATTGTCTGTCTCCTTTTCATTGGGGAAAATGAGCTATTAGTGTTCGAGTTTTTTTTTTAGCTGTCTTTTTCCTGTTGGGAAGAATATTGGTGAAAACGCTTTTGGAAAGATCGCATTGTCAATTCTTAGTACTGCTTTTCTTTTTTAAGCGTGTGTTACTTTTCTGTTTATACTGGCGTTTAAATTTTTTATTTGTACATACTGTAACAAAGGTGTTTGGTTTTGTTTGTTTGTTAAACGTATATAACATCACATATCGCCTTATTTTGGTCATATTTAGTCATTGTTTCTTGTTGTTTTTTTGTGGTAACTATTCATGACGGAAAATTTTGATGAATATGTATGACAGGTGGAGCGTTTTAGGCTTTGAAGGTGATAAAATAGCAAACTGTGTCCAACAATTTACGGACAGGGCAGAGAGAGAGAGAGAGAGAGAGAGAGAGAGAGAGAGAGAGAGAGAGAGAGAGAGAGAGAGAGAGAGCAGAAACAACTAGAAGAAAAAGATAAAGAACGACAAGAAAAAGATAAAGAACGACAAGGAAATCTAAAAAGATTAGAGTTTGAAGAAGAAAAAAAAAGAAACTACAGAAAGAGATGGAAGAAAATGAAATAAAAAATAGAGTTTAAGAAGAAAACAAACAAAACAACAAAAAACAAAAACAAAAAAAAAAACTACAGACAGAAAGAGAGGAAGTTCAAAGAAAACTGGAGATATAGGATAAGGATAAGGAATGGCATTCAAACTGACACAACTTGAATTAGAAGCCGATGCAAAAAAAAAAAAAAAAAAAAAAAAAAAAAAAAAAAAAAAAAAAAAAAAAGCGGGCATCGAGAAAACATCCACCACCTCCACTGGTCGGTTCCGCGAGTACATGTCATCCAAAGTCAACATACATCCCAAAGTTGCTGGGCTCAAGTGCTGCGGCAGCACCTAGTTGTCTCCAGAGTTGGAGAACCTAGTTGAAGAGGACAACGACTGTGGCAGTTATGAGAGAACTTTGAAAGCGTTTGTCATGTTGACTCACTATGATTATTGATTGTCCTCCTGGGTTGGAGCTCAGACATTGTCCCTGTATTTTAAGCCGTCTTTGATTCTTCTTTGGACAATGTATAAATTGTTTATTCAGTGAGGAGAAACTGGTATAAGATGTACTTGTGAATTACTATGTATATGAGATTAAATTTGGTCCCAGCTTGTGGATCTGTGGAAAGATTGTACCTCCATGGAGAGAAGGAAATAGAAAATAATTGTTTGAAAACAAACCTGTTGAAGATGCTGGTAAAGTTGATTATCGTTGAGTCAATTGTTCCCTGGAGTGGAGGGGAAGAATAAGAGATTTGTAATGCGCCTTCAGGTTGTTTGGAGCGACTGCGTGTGCACAGGGTAAATGCTGAGGTGAGTGCGTGCATGCATTGTGCTCAGTGTGACAGTGGTGACCCCGACTTAGGACTAGGGCTGTCTTTTTTTTATACCCCCCCCCCCCCTTCCAAAGTCAACATACATCCCAAAGTTGTTGGGCTCAAGTGCTGTGGCAGCACCTAGTTGTCTCCAGAGTTGGAGAACCTAGTTGAAGAGGACAACGACTGTGGCAGTTATGAGAGAACTTTGAAAGCGTTTGTCATGTTGACTCACTATGATTATTGATTGTCCTCCTGGGTCAGAGCTCAGACATTGTCCCTGTTTTTTAAGCCATCTTTGATTCTTCTTTGGACAATGTATAAATTGTTTATTCAGTGAGGAGAAACTGGTAAAAGATGTACTTGTGAATTACTATGTATAATGAGATTAAATTTGGTCCCAGCTTGTGGATCTGTGGAAAGATTGTACCTCCACTGGAGAGGAGCAATAGAATACAATTGTTAGAAAACAAACCTGTTGTATATGCCGGTAAAGTTGATTATCGTTTAGTAAATTGTTCCATGGAGTTTGAAGGGGAGAATAAGAGATATTGTAGTGCGCCTTCAGGTTGTTTGGAACGACGGCGTTTGCACAGAGTGAATGCTGAGCTGAGTGCGTGCATGCATTTGTGCTCAGTGTGAAACAGTTGTCCTCAACATTTACAGCGCTTTCATCACTTATGAAAATAATGCCTAGTATTTTTCATTTGTTTTTCTGTTTTGAATACAGGATTTTCGGTTTCTTGTCTTTGACTGACTAAACTCATAGCTTTAGTCTTATGGCATTTCAATTTCAGTCCTGAGAAAGCTGTGAATGTGTCTACTATGTTTTTGCCTGGGGTCTTGTCGTCACTGTCCTTCAGAGGGACAAAGAGAAGTTGAGTTAGCAAGGGATTTGTTTAGTAACTGGAGACCAATAACACTACTA
>JADBJO010029282.1:0-5000 GCA_016801955.1 Conus betulinus
TTCTAGTTTGTTCTTGAGGGCAGAAAGCAAGTTTTTCCAGTGTTGAAGTATCTTCTGCACACATCTCCTACCTCCTCTTGCCATCCTGTTATGTTCCCAGGCCACCCTCCTGTTCCCCTAACGGCTTTCTTCTCTCCAGGTCTCCTCTCCCTCACGCACAGACGCAGACCTGTAATGTGATAATGGTTTCAATAAATATGCTGGGGGACGCCAGACTGCCGGGAAAAGTAAGCTTTGCTCACATTATATGCACCAGTGTTGTGGCCACTGTTTGAGTGAAGCCAAAAAGGAAAGCCCCTTTGGGCTGACACTGGCGCATTTCATTGCGCTAACGATTATGCAGCAGCAACAGCATCAAAATGTAAATGCATGGGTAATACATTCCAGCATGACAGTAATCACTTGTGCTGTGAACAGTGATTGCTTAAAAGAGTCTGTCTGTCTGTCTGTCTGCCTGTCCGTCTGTTTGTCCGTCCGGTCTGTCTATTTCCTTTCTCTCTTTCTCTTGTCTGTCTGTCAGGGGGTCTCTCTCTGGTCTCCTCTCTCTCTCTCTCTCTCGTCTTTCTCTCTCTCTCTCTGTCTGTCTCTCCCTCTGTGTCTCCTCCCCCCCCCTCCCTCTCTCTCTCTCTCCTCTCTCTCTCCCCCGCCTCTAGTGTGTAAGCTATCCAACCACATACGGATGATCTTTTTGACGAATGAGAAGTTGACATACTTGTTCGTCTTTTGACTTTAACATGATTATTATTCACAAACACTGATTAGAATAGTAACACACCACAGATCAAGACAATCATCTAATGTCTTGTCTGTGAGTGAAAGCGCATGTTCGTGCGTGCGCGCTGTGTGTGTGTGGCACGCGCTTGTGTGTGTGGTGTGTGTGTTTGTGTGGTTTGTGTGTGTGTGTGTACGCGCGCGCGTGCGTGCGCGCACACGCACATGTGTGTGTCTGTGTGTCTGTGTGTGTGTGCTCGCGCACACGCACATGTTGTGTGTGTGTGTGTGTGTGTCCACACATCTTCTATGTACTTCAAACATGAGCACATTATTGACCAGAAACCTACCACACGGACATTATTTCAAGCTGTAGTGACCGACCTGTTACGTTAGCTCTCTCTCACTGCTACAAGTGGAGATTGTCTGTTTGCATACCTCCCTGAGTCAGAACTCTCCTGGGGAGGAGTGAACAATAGCCTTCAGTCTCTGGCGCGCGCTTCCAGTGACGGCCATGTTGGCAGCTGGCTCTCTGTGGACCGGCCTCCAGGCTGGACGTGTGACACAGGATCGGACTCTGGGGGAGAAGAGCAGAGACCGAGTGCTGTCTAATGTGCCAAGAGTTTGTCGCCTGTAGGCTACATATCAAGGAAACGGAAGCTTCGGTGAACCAGGGAGGTATAAAAAGAAAAAACAAAATTACAGGCAAGTGCGTGCACGCACACGTGCCAATGTGCCCAAGAGTTTGTCGACAGTAGATTGCATAAGAAAAACGTCATGAACCGTTTTTTTGTTGTTGTTGTTCTTCACTTTAAGAGCCCAAATCACTATACTGATGATTATGACGTTTTGGGGTTATTAAGGTTTGGTACTAATTGGGTTGGTGATCCTCGAAGCTGAAAACGAAAACAGAAATCACACATAGACCGTACATGCATACATGTATGCACGCATGTATGCACACACAGACACACACAGACACAACACACACACAACACACACACACACAACACACACATACACACACCACACACACACAACACCCACACACACACACACACACACACAGAGTGGGGAGGGAGGAAGAGGGGGGTTGTAGCTTTAAACGGCATGAAGAAACTATTTTTTTTTAATTCTCTTTCATTCATTTTCATTTTTTTTCATTTTTTTTTCTGTCTTTTTGATCATTTTAATGTGACAGGTCCCCAATCCTTTGCCCTTTGTGCATTTTATACATACCAGCCGAACACACACACACATAATGCGTGCACAGATCAGATTTGCTCTATGTTTAGATTGTTTTGTTTTGTTTTGTTTTTCTCTCAGAGACAGTTTTCTTCTCATGGCACAATACCCCCCCCCCCCCCCCCCCCCCCCACCCCCCAATTTTTCAGAAATACGTTGTGCTGTCTTGTATTTTGCAGGAAGCTCAAGCGATAGTATACATGCACCGCAGGCATCTTTGTCCCCGCCTATCGAACACCAGACTAATCGAAAACAAAACAACAGAGTAGTATTGTCATATTTCGGTTAGTTACCCTTATAAATATCAGGCTTTTTGAATTCGTTTGATTGCCTGATCTGACTGGGAGCGGGAGGAGGGAAGTGGTGTCCACATGTGTGTGTAAAGAGAGGCTGAGAGGAAAGGCGGATGGGGGTCGGGGAGAAGTGGCCTAAAGGGAAGTGAGGATGGAGGAGGAGAGGTGTTTGTACGCCCTGTTGAAAAAAGAAGGGTGGGTTAACAGACTCCAGTGCTGCGTGTACCCGCCTGTATCTTGCGGCTTATGGAAACGTGACGCTTGCAAAGCAGCCAAATCAGAGGAGAGAGAGAGAGAGAGAGAGGAGAGAGAGAGAGAGATTTCTGAACATGTACATTATTGTAGACTTGATCCAGCCGAAATACCAGAATGAATGGCTTGCTTCCCTTGAAAATAGCAGCACATGTTCACGATACAGAAATTCCAAGATATATTGTAGATCAGAAACATGTGTGGCCGATATCTACCTTCTGATGGTAATTAATTGTTAATGTGGTTATCATAAACTTTTAATTGAAGTGGGCAGACCCTCGGAATTTCAAGGGAAAATCAAGCCTGCGAGTCTTGTGATACAGGTAGGCCTATACTGGGTGATGAATTCCATTTGTTTGTTGTTGTTGTTTTTGAAAGCGAAAATTATATCGAAAATGAAAATAGGTTTCTACCTGAAGGATTTCTTTCTTAGTAAACGATGCTTTCATGCGACAGAGTGCGTAGAACTTTTTATCATCATCATCATCATCATCATCATCATTCATTATTATTATTATTTTATCATTATCATTATTATCATATGTTATTAGTACTATTATTATTATTGTTGTTGTTGTTGTTGTTGACGTTATTATTATCATCATCATTGTCATTTTTATTACCATTATCATTATCATTCTCATCATTATCATTACCTGTTGTTACTACTACAATGATGACTGTTCTTTGTAGCACTCTTTTTTTTTATATAGAAAATAACCACAAAGGAAAATCCCCCCTCCCCCCGCCCTCTATTTTAACCCTTTCCTGTCCCTGCACACACCGGTCCGCCGAGAGGCGTAAAGCGAGCAGCGTCATTTAACCCACTAGCAACCAACAGCAAGCCAAGACATTAACACAGTGAAGGCATGTGACGAGGATTTATGCTAGTCTCCCCTGGGGCAGTAATGAGACGCTTAGTCGGTTTACAACCACCATTAGTCATCTAGGTGCCAAAGCTGGTGGCGATAAGAGAGAGAGAGAGAGAGAGAGAGAGAGAGAGAGAGAGAGAGAGAGAGAGAACAGAACAGAACAGAACAGAACAGAACAGAAATTTATTTTAAAAGCCCCATTTGAAGG
Organism: Conus betulinus; assembly: GCA_016801955.1. Classification (NCBI taxonomy): domain Eukaryota; kingdom Metazoa; phylum Mollusca; class Gastropoda; order Neogastropoda; family Conidae; genus Conus; species Conus betulinus. Next base: position 3,582 of record JADBJO010029282.1, read on the forward strand.
GATGTGAACAATGACAATGAATGTCATACATTATGTATGATACAAATGCGGATGAAACTGTCATCCAATATAAGCATGAGAACTAAGTCAAATGCAAGACTGAAATAGTTTACCACTTACAAAGGAAAATAATGGACATTCGAGAAAGAAAACCATCACATTCGCACACATTTATAGACTCAATTCACAGTTCACATTCATACAACAACAAAATTGTTGGGAAACAGCTATATCTGAATGATCAGATTTGTTGTTGTATGGAATGTGAACTTGTGAATTGAGTCTATAAATGTGCGAATGTGATGGTTTTCTTTCTCGAATGTCCATTATTTTCCTTTGTAAGTTGGTAAACTATTTTTCAGTCTTGCATTTGACTTAGTTCTCATGCTTATATTGGGATGACAGTTTCATCCGCATTTGTATCATACATAATGTATGACATTCATTGTCATTGTTCACATCCCTTCAAATGGGGCTTTTAAAATAAATTTCTGTTCTGTTCTGTTCTGTTCTGTTCTGTTCTCTCTCTCTCTCTCTCTCTCTCTCTCTCTCTCTCTCTCTCTCTCTCTTATCGCCACCAGCTTGGCACCTAGATGACTAATGGTGGTTGTAAACCGACTAAGCGTCTCATTACTGCCCCAGGGGAGACTAGCATAAATCCTCGTCACATGCCTTCACTGTGTTAATGTCTTGGCTTGCTGTTGGTTGCTAGTGGGTTAATTGACGCTGCTCGCTTTACGCCTCTCGGCGGACCGGTGTGTGCAGGGACAGGAAAGGGTTAAAAATAGAGGGCGGGGGAGGGAGGATTTTCCTTTGTGGTTATTTTCTATATAAAAAAAAGAGTGCTACAAAAGAACAGTCATCATTGTAGTAGTAACAACAGGTAATGATAATGATGAGAATGATAATGATAATGGTAATAAAAATGACAATGATGATGATAATAATAACGTCAACAACAACAACAACAATAATAATAATAATAGTACTAATAACAATGATAATAATGATAATGATAATAATAATAATAATAATGATGATGATGATGATGATGATGATGATAAAAAGTTCTACGCACTCTGTCGCATGAAAGCATCGTTTACTAAGAAAGAAATCCTTCAGGTAGAAACCTATTTTCATTTTCGATATAATTTTCGCTTTCAAAACAACAACAACAAACAAATGGAATTCATCACCCAGTATAGGCCTACCTGTATCACAAGACTCGCAGGCTTGATTTTCCCTTGAAATTCCGAGGTGTCTGCCCACTTCAATTAAAAGTTTATGATAACCACATTAACAATTAATTACCATCAGAAGGTAGATATCGGCCACACATGTTTCTGATCTACAATATATCTTGGAATTTCTGTATCGTGAACATGTGCTGCTATTTTCAAGGGAAGCAAGCCATTCATT
>JADBJO010029283.1:0-19219 GCA_016801955.1 Conus betulinus
CGGAATTTGGAATCACCACACATTGTAGTATCAGTGTTCTGTGAATATTCGCAATACGTTAACGAATTTCTAAGAATCTACATTGGCATTTAGTTTCAGTTACCCTAAAAACAACAACAACAACAACAATAAAATAATAATAAAAGTGAAATTCGTTAACACAATATCAGGATTTGTAAGGCTCACTGTGACTCATCGCGAGTCATACGCCAGGCTGATGATGATTATGATCATGTTCATCATTCTGTCACTGTTCAATTAAATACACAGGCAATCTTGATAACCCTTTTACAAAATATATCAATGAAAGCCTTACAACTAACGTTGGCTGGATATTATGTTTTAATTCTATCAAATTTAACAACATAGCTTACAGTCATATTTGCTTGGGTACGTTGCTTGCCTGCGCCTTGCCTGTTGGAACGTAACACGACAGGAAATAGCCGTTTCTCTACGAGAGAAAGGGACACAACTTAGAATGTTGACATCACGCATGCGTACATATTATTCATACGGGAGGATAGCAACCATCATTTGAGGCTGTAACAAGAACCAAGCACTGTCTCAGGATGGTAAGTTAGGTTTATTGTTAACTTTCTGCTTTATTCAGCCAATAAGTTTGCGAATGACCACAAGAATAGATTGCCGGCTGTGATTTCGGGGTCAATAATTTTCTTTTTGTGTGTGTGAGTGTGAATCATCATATATATCGTACAAGCTGTTGCAGGTGCGTGTTACTACTAGTAGTTGTACTACTTGCTCGATGGAAGGCCAGTTTTACAAGCCATCCTTTGTGTAGACGTCATTGATCGAACAGGATGGTCTCTTTTCGTTGAGACCTAATCGACAAGATAGACTAGAAGGGGCATCTAAACCGTATGATCAGGCCGTAATAGCGCAGAAGATCATACAAACTTAACAAACAATGGTGAAGTGGTGCAGACAGTGGCGAGGAAGGTATAGTGGGGCGAAAAAGATACTTGGTCTTTCTTTGATATAAATGCTACTGGCTCACAAGTCATGAGAAATCCCTTCAACTGTAACAACATTCGGACAGGCGTTTAACCTGGAACATTCAGACAACTTCAAAATGCAGTGTTTGCTTACAAATTTTATACTCTAGCAGTAGCACATTCATGCGCCAGCATTCTGCCACACCAGATCAGTTCAAACACTTTCTGGACAGTCTCTTGGCATCAGGAATCTTGGCAAGCCAGTGGTTGATCCTTCAATGGACCACCATAGAATGTCTTCATATGCCTTTGATGCAGTCATGATCATCATCAGCAGTCCTGGCACAGTGGTGTGGTGATTCTGTCTCTCCTGGATTTGGAGGCCATAGCACTGGTCTGTCTTTGGTTTGTCAGCATGCAATCGAAAGATGGGAGATATTCCTGTCATGAGCATAGATGCTGAACTGACAGAGCCATAGACAAACCATTGCTATAGTCTCCAAGCCCAGAGGTGATTGAATCACCTTAGCTACTTTGCCAGTTATTTTTAATCCCGATTTTTTTCTTCTGCAGCCCATCCATAGTTAAATGCGCTGAAACTATACCACTTTACTGACAGCCCATTCCATGGGTCTTAATTTTTGTTTCCAGAAATGCATATTAACCCATCTCCAAATGCAGACCTCCATTGCAGAATCTGTTGATGATTGTCTCCATCAGTGCTTACCTCGTAGGCAAATCCCTGAAGGCTGGAGCAGAGAGTTAGCATCAAGATCTTGTCTGTCCAGTCTGTGTAGGACTCCCTTGAGTTTTGGCTGGCCTGCAGGAATCTTGTCTTTGTAGTTTCAGTCAGATGCTTGGCCCTACAAGACACTTGTAATTTTTCACCATTAAGCTGTAGGAGGCATGAAACCTGGTTAAATTGCCTTTCTACTTTCTTTGTTTTCTTTTGTCTTTTGTTTTTCTTTCTTTTCAGATAGACAAATGTCAGTTGTGACTGCGAACATTGACGATAGAAGACTAAATCACCATCCTTGCCAGAGACATGGCAATACATGTATACTATGCATCTACAAGTACTTAAGTACTTTAGGGTCACTTTGCAGGTGATGTCAGCAAGGAGGATCATATGGACTCCATCACAGCCAAAGCCAAGATGACCCTGACTCTATTTTAGAGTATATGCAAACTCTGGCATAGAAAAGCTAGAGTTGATGCACAGGAGAACAGCCACTTACTGATACTATAAGACTACTTTAGGATACTATAGTTTGAGCTATATGATTATAGATATGCTTTACAAGCTTGGTTGGAGGTCCCAACTGAAAAGAATAAGACAGACTGTGATATACCAGGCATGCTGTTCAAGATCAACAATGGCTCAGCAAGTATGGATACAAATAGACTTGCCCTTCCACCCCAACAACAACACAGAGGCATAACCAGCAGTTCACATCTAATCTAAATATGACAGTTTCACAGTCAGTTTCATCAAAGTGCTTCCTTTCCACTTTCTGTGTAATGGAACAGTCACCATCTAATGGAACAGTCTGCCAAAACAAACAGCTTACTCCATTTCCTCTAAGGTCTTCTCTTTTTGTCTTCTCTTCTCATGTGTGGGGTTTCTTGATCCTCTGACACCACTGCCAACATTCTCGTCTCACAGTTATCAGTTTAAAACAAGTGATTGCTCAGTGTACTTAGGGTAGGTGGGAGTTTCCCAGTCTGTAAAATTTCTCCATGATTTTGAATTGCAGGACCAGTGCTTTCACTGGTGCAGTAGAATGAATATCCCTGGTTCCATTGCAAAAATATAAAACATCTATTTTTTGGCAATGCACAAGGTACAAGACACAAAGATTATCAGCTGAACCAACCCAGCAACTATAAGCGGACCCCAACCTTTCCCTTTTCCTTTCCCCACCCAGGATGAACCCCAGCTGGCATGGCATTAGCCATCTCTGTCACAATTTCGCTACATAAAAAGAGCTATCTAAAATTGTGAAGAACATCAAGATTATAGAATCACAGCTCCGCATGAAGCAGTATGCCAAGTTCAAACTCGAACCTTCAGTCAAAGTGGCTGGTAGTACTCCATGCAGGATCAGCTATAGTTTAGTTTTCCTGCAATGACACATTGCAGTTTTGAGGTTCCTGTAGTATGCTCTCAAGATTGAGTAAGATAAGATAAGATAAGATAATGTTGCTTATAGCCCAGCCGACCGCAAAGGGCCATATCAGGGCTGTCACCACGTTAAAATCAACTCACAAGTCATTCATCCACACAATTCTTTAAAAGACATCGTCTAAAATCTCATCCAAAACTTTGTTTAAAATCTTTCCACTGTAAAATCTCAGATCCGATGAAAAATGTTAACCTCTTTCAAGAACTCGAAGATCGCGTCAGGCGGAACATCTCTGAACAAGGTTTTCATGGAATCTGCTGTAAAATGTTTTTGTGTCTCACATCGTGCAAATAAGATTGAGTAACATTTCTTATGCCTGCTATGACTAGTCTTGATGAGCAGTATTTTGAAGCTGAAGGTGGTTGCAAGGGGCTGCGTGCACACTGCCATAAAGTTAGAATGTAATTCAGGTCTCAATTTTTTTCCCTCACGGCCAGAGTTGATTATAATGACATGCGTGCATACATTTCATGCGTTGCCGCACATAAACAGCAGTTCAGGCCTTTTAACTGTGACTGCCACTGTTTCATTACTGTGATTGTTCCAGCCAGTAATTGTCCATATGAAAATGAATGTGTTTATTGTTCTGTCTGGCTGATGAAACTTTTAGGGGTCTGTTTTTATGTCATGCAGACCCTTCCACGGTATTCTTGGAACTGTTGTCAGCAGTGCAACCTAGACTGGCTTCAACATTTGTTCTGTGCTGTGTAATGAAGTTGTTGGTCAGCAATTCAGGCACCAACTATCCAACCATATGGTGCTGTTGCATCCGTTTTCAAAGACCCAGGAATGTGAGGTCCAAAAGTATAGCATAGTCACAGCCATGTTCCTCTGGTGTGTTGTCCACTTCATGAGTTGTATGCTCATTTTGGATATGCATCCAGCTTCTTTGTACATCTGCAATGATATGAAGGCAAAATGAACTATATCCTTGTTGGTCTGGGGACATCTTAAATCACACTAGAGTCAGTGGAGCTTTCATAGTGGTAGACAAGTCTGTTGGTTATGGTATTATATGATCAAACCATACTGAATTTCTGACTGTGTGATATTGATGGCATTGTACTCAACTGAAAAATTGATGCTTACATCTAAAAGTAGTGTGTTGTGATGTATGCACATATTCACACACACACACACACACACACACACACACACATTCACACTCGCACACACACACACACACACACACACACACACATAATTTTATTCAAAGTTATGAAGATACATTCTTTAGTAGACAGGAAAAGCTGTTCAGTGAAGTTGCCTGTTTTGTTACCTAATTGCTAACTAAACATGATGACAAAGCCAGCAACGGCAATCCCATGATCACAAGAAAGAAGAAAATAGATAAGAAATCAAGTTATAAATTCCCTGTAACATCTGAATTTTACTGTTAGAAGACTGAATTTGCTAAGAGTTTTTGACATTTTCTTGGCATTCATGTGCAGTTTTGTTGGATCTGGTTTAAGTGTTCTACATTATATAGACAGATGTAAGAGCACGTGAACAGTAAACTTTAGTATTCACAAGCGTATACACTTTTCTAAAGTGAAATGCTCCAGCTTGCTCAATTAACAAGGACGGATTCAGCTGATGCTTACAATGTTAGATCAAGGGCAAAAATAGCCAAGAATTGATGCAGTTGATTTTTTTTTCTGGATCCCTCTTCACCACTGTCAGACGGGTCTCCACAATCATTTGGCTGAGTATTTTGAGACGTGCTTGTTGTATACATCAGTTGTAATAATCTGTTCAGTATTCATTGTTGAAATGAACTGTTGATGTATGTGCCCCTTTTATTTCAAACGAAGGTAAGAGATAATGTGTGAACCACATATTGTTCTGTGTTGTGTTTGTTTGTTTGTTTGTTTTTATTATTATTAGTAGTAGTATTTTAATTTGAGCTGTTTTTTTGTTTGTTTGTTTTTATTTATTATTATTATTATTTTAATTTGACCTGTTTTTAAGGTTAATGGAATAAGTGTTGCGGTTTATACTTTTTTTTTCAACCAAAATTATTCAATATTGGTCTGTGTATGATTGTAGGCAGAGATTGATGAAACCATCAAGAGGATACAAGCCCATAAAGGTGTCACTGGTGTCATCATTTTCAACAATGATGGTAAGCTTGAAACTGTTCAACTGTTGTAACACTACAGATAATCTGAGTCAGTTCAGTGTTTTCTCTGCAAGCGATAATCCAGAATCATACACACACATAATACATGATCTGTAATATGAAATAGTGCTTTGCAGGGTTTCGAGAAATTGTATAAAAGATATCCATTCAGCTGGGAGGGGGGGTGGGGGGGTTAACAAAAACAAAGTAACTTGGTAATATCTCCTTGTCATTTCAAAACCATGAAGTTTTATTAACACAACACACTTTTCTTTCAGACTCCTTTGCAGTCGTGTGACTCTGTCGGATCTCATGTCACTCTTTAACAAGCCCTGTTTCCACTTTCCTGTATTGTAACTAGCTCCCTCTTGCTTATCGCAGTTCTTCTATTCCATGTTTGCATATGCTCATATGTACCTTTGTGTTGTTTGTATGATGCATTTTTGTCCTTTAGTTAATGAATGACATGAATTCACCTCTTCTCTTATCAATTCATTTGTGTGCATCAATTAAATCTATGTGAGTTAAGTATTCATTCTGTTCCTGACCTGTCTTTGAAGTTTAAGAGCTTAGGGCTTTCTTGGATGTCAAAGAAAGAAATGTATGTAATGACAAAATGCATATAAACTTTGTAGAATTTCTTTCGAATACTCATTCACTTGAAATATAACTTGCAGTTATTTCCTTCTTGTAATATTTATACCTGATTTCCCAATTTATAGCAGCAACAAAATGAAAATTGAGAGTATTGAATCTTGGCTCAATCAGTACATTACATTCATACATATATCTATCAATTTGTGTATGTATGTTAATATGTGTATATATACGTTTGCATGTATCCTGGTAATTATCCATTCAAGATAGTTTGTCAGCAGCAGAATTCTTGAATTTCTGGGAAGAGTTTAGATGGGCCCAATGCGAACATTTCCATTCCATGGATGTTATAATTGTTGCAGGAATTCCACTGAGGACAACAGTGAATCCAGAGCAAACTGTGCAGATCTGTGGGCACATCCACAACCTGGTGTCCAAGGCCAGGAACACAATCAGGGAACTGGACAGCCAGAATGAACTCACCTTCCTGCGACTGCGTTCCAAGAAACACGAAATCATGTGCGCTCCAGGTGAGAGTTTTTTTTGTAAGCAGATCAGTCATCTGTTGGTTTGCTGCTGCTTTATTGTCCATGGTTTTGCATTTTAATCTTTGCTGTAAAGTGCCACTTATTCTTCTGTCAGGTAGCTACATTTGTTGAATCTCATTTAACACACAGGAATTTTGAAACCTCTGTTCAAGGCCTTTAGACCTTTTGGGAAATGAAGAAATCTTGAGAAATGGCTTCCAGTAGTTGTGAAACAGACTTTTTGCATAGAAAAAAGCAGTAAAGAATATCAGAGTACCTCAGGATTTGTTTTTTAATGTGATTTTCCACTGTTCAGCCACTTACATCTCAGCGCTTAGGCCTGTGTGACTATGTCACCTACAGTGTGGAGGATTTTATTCAACTGAATAACCAGTCCTTCGTATTCATTGACCTCATGTAAGTGGTCAGTCAAGTTTTGACCACACGTTACGAAACTGTCTCAGAATTAGCTCTGTTAACTTTTAAGTCGTGCATGTTTCAAAACCACCTTGGATTAGCAGCAATCTAGCTCACTTGACCGACGTTATTCAACTTCTTTCTAAGGTCTGATGAAGAGACTGTAGTTTAGGATGACCTAAGAGACAACAGAGCTAGATCACCACTGTTCCACAATGGATGTTCTGTGCAAAAATGTGAAGCTGGTGTGAGGAACAAACAACAAAAGAAGTGTTGAAAACAGATGATCACATTCTTTCGCATTTTTTTTTTTTTTTTTTAAACCTTCATATGATCTGGTGCTGAGAGATGAAGCTGAAAGTTGCTGAATAGTGGGCCATCAGCATTAGTTTTGCCAAAGGAGGATCACACCAAAATTATTTTTCTGTTTTGTATATAAAAAAAAAAAAAAATCCTGTTTTGTCCAAGGCTGGTAGAAAAGAAAATTCTTGTTCAGATACCTGAACTGATGATTGTCACTGCAACCATCCTCAGAATCTTTAAGGAGAGATGAAATATGTAGATGTTTGAAGTTAGTCACGACTGGAGATATTGCCAAATCTTTTGGGGCTTTTTTTTAAAATTTTTTTTTTTAATCTAAACGTCTTCGTATGTGTTTTGGCTCTTCATCCAATTGTCTGTTCTTTCAAATTAAAAATTTACCATGAAATATTCTTCAGTTTATCCAGCAAATCGACTCTCTTAGGAATCTTTTCTTGTTAACTAAATGCCAACATGTTGTTTTAGTTTTGTGTTCTCTGTGGAGAGATGTAGTGCTTGTTAAAGTCTTGAAAAGTGGTCACAAGAAAAACGGCAATCAAAGGAAGGAAACTTGCATGTAAACCAGTATCACATGGTCAAACTTTTAACTTTTTTCCTCAAACTATTGGCTTTCTGAGGTTATTTATTTTTGTTTAGCAGGTAAGGCGATACAAGTATACGCATTTATTTTAGGTTTTTTTTTTATTTTCATTTTTTATTTATAAGTATGACATACTTCAAAGCCATTCTCATCTTTTACGGCCCATCCAGGTTGTATCAAAGAGAAGATTCCCCTGGACATCCTGTGTAGTAATTCTCACCACCCATCACCCGTTCATTCAAGGAACATTTGAACCACATAGGATTAATGGGTGAAAGTGAAAAAGCAAACATTCATATTTGCTCGCATTTCCAAATTTTTACACACATTTTTTCCATTTCAAAAATCGTTCCCCAAATCACAAATTTGATGAAAAATCCAGGATGTTGGGGAATCGTGTATATAGAAAAAGGTTGATGAAGTATTGCTTTCTGAAGCCAGAATGGTGTTCTGCTAGTGTTTGCAACTGTATGTTGTGGAAAATAGATTTTCTTCACTTGAAGCAGTGACAAATAGAAATACTTTGAGATCATACCTGTATGTTTTACCCCCTGTCTGTGAAACTTCAACTCCAGAAGGTTGTCAGCTGTTTCATTTGGTCTTGTATGATAGGTAACAATGGGTTGGTTTGTTTGATTTTGTTGTTAAAAAAGAAAAGTTAATAACATCAATTTTTTGTTTCAGTTCTTTAGATTTCAGTTTTTCATTTCTGTTACACATCATTTACATGTGAACTATCTAAAAAACTAATACATCTTGACTTTTTGTAGTTCAACTAATCTGTGTCATTTATTTGACAGCATATTATTGAAATGCCAATGTTTGTGTGCATTTTTCTTGCAGATAACGAGTACATGATGGTGGTCATCCAAACACCGAAAATTGTGTGTGGATGATGGAAGCGGAGTTTTTTTCATGGGTTGATCTCTCAGAGGGTTTTTTTTTTTTTTTTTTGCTAGACCAAGATGTACAGTTTTGAATGACCATGCATTTATGGACAAAAATCATAAGCATATTGTGTGAATGATCATGCATTTACAAAAAAAAAAAAAAAAAAATTGTAACTATCATCAATCGTGTTTCTAAGTCCTTTTTTTTTTTTTTATTGTATTATTTTGACTCTACAGAGCATATATATACATGTCAATCCATTTGTTTTATAGCTTGGTCTCTTGTTAACCTCACTCATCTTACCAATCGTGTGTCAAGTACCTCCGACTGTTTATCTGTTGTACAATGTGAATAAAAGCATTTGACAATCATGGAGTGTGGTCTTCATTTGAAAGTATTCGCTCAGAGCCCTGTGTACGTATTAGGGAGGGGGGGGGGGGGGGGGGGGTGTGCAGAAAGTAGAGGAGGGGGTGAAGCTGTAAGAAAATGAATATTGTGACAACTTACCTGACAGTGATGATGCCTGCATGGCCTTTGTGGAGGGAGCGGGCCTATGTTTGCAAACCACATGTCTGCACATTGGTCAGTGCCAGGCATCTTCATGACTTCATATTCAACATGTGATTTATTTGCAAATCCTGTCAGTGAACTGCGATTAATTGCCAAGACATAAGCAGCACCACTTTCGTGCAGACTGTCCTGATTTAATACTTAAGCTCTACAAATTTCAAACAAAGTGATCATATGCCGCAAAGCAGAACAAACGTTTCAAGTTTGTTTTTTTTTCATTTGCAAGTTGTGCAATTTTTAGCTTTTACATTCATTGAAAACAAGGAGCAACTTTCAAACATTAGATACAAGCAGTTAGAAAGAAGAAAGCAGTAGTAATGAAAGGTAGGAAAAAAAAGATTAGATGCAACACTGCCAGTTGCAGTTTGGATGTGCCTCAGTTGAGAATGCATCATCTGCTTCCTTCAGCCATGTACAGTGACACTGATGAGAGGCAAGACACACAACAGTTGATAGATTCAGTCATCTTTCCACTGATGGCTACGCGGTCCCCGTGTGGCATGGAAAGCACACAGCTGTTGCATTATTACTACAGCACTGACCGAGTGCTAAGCGTTTTAGAATAACTTATTTGTTGGAAAAATTATTGACTTGTTCCCAGCAAAGCACACATTTGAGTGTGTGCCTTAGCCAGTGTGTGTCATGATGATGCAGACTTGTAGCATGGGAGCCACACATACGAAACTTTTGTTTGTAGGGAGCATGGCCAACTGCCAACGCATGCACAGAAATCAAGGTAGAGGGGAACCCCCTATTCATTTTCATAACTGGTCTAATTAGAAAATTCTGGACCATAGCAAGCACCATGGAACACCATTAAGTGACTTTGCACCTATGCAGCATCTCCGGCGGGTTGCCTTCTGGCAAGCCAGTATCAACTGCTTCCCTTGGACTGCACGTAACAGAGAGCTACGACAGGACTAACATAGGTGTGGCTGTGTAAGATTGGACCATAGTGAGGTGCAGAAGAGCGATGCCATTGACAGGGGATGAAAAATCGGACAGAAAAAAAAATAAAGGCCAAAAGAATATGCAGACCCAGATGACAAAATTCAGTAAATGTGATTTGACATTACGTAAACTTTCAGTGATAATCCTTTTTTTGTCGATTGGAATGCTGAGAAGTCAACCGCTCTTACACAAATGCATGCCAACTGTTTTTCAAAAAAATAAATCACAAGGACATCTGTTTGGGTTGTGTGAAACGTTAATTATTTTCAAATTTGCATTAAAAAACTGAAAAGATGTTCAGTCAATTGAACTCTCAATATATATGCATTAAGTGTAATATGAAAGAGTATGTAATGTATATCACAATATCTATTAAATGTCATGTGAAAGAGTGTAGCGTCCATCACAGTGCATGCTTCTATGCATCACTTCCAAACTCTATCAAGCATGTTTATATTTGTTGATTTCACTTTGGATCATTTGATAGGAAATGTTGGCAGACAAGACCCGTTTTATAAATTGACATCCACTCATTCTTGATCAAATTGAGCACACAAACTTTGTTGGAAAGTTTGTTTTTTTTAATCATTATTCTGCTGCAGGACCATTCTAAAAATAATAATAGAAAGGGTTGTATATGTTAGAGATATGCTTTGTATATACCCTAGAGAAGTGGCAATACAAAAAAAGTTATTGCAAATATAAAAATCATAAAAAAACAAAATTTACATTACCTAAAGTCTTCTTTTAAAAAATCTTAAAGATTTTTCATACAGTTAAACCTATGATGTCAAAATGCAAAAGCAAAACCAAACAAAATGAACAGTGACAAAAAGATCCCACCTACTCCAAACACAATCATTCTTTAAAAAAAAAAAAAAAGCTTTATGGGTTTACACGATCATAATAATCTCACATTTCCACTGAATGTAACAGATCTTCGCTAAGGACATCATAAGGATTGGCTGTATGAAAGCAACAACAAAAAAGAATACTGTGTGAACAAAAAATTGGGAATGGACATGTCAGAAAATCCCTGGCCCAGGCAGGTTGGGTTTTTTTTTCTTTTTCAAGCCAGCTCTTCTTCACCCTCGTCCTCATCAAACTCTCCCTCATCTTCAGCAGTGGCATCCTGGTACTGTTGGTATTCAGAAACCAAGTCATTCATGTTGGACTCAGCCTCTGTAAACTCCATCTCATCCATGCCCTCACCAGTGTACCAGTGAAGGAAGGCCTTGCGACGGAACATAGCAGTGAACTGCTCTGATATGCGCTTGAACAGCTCCTGGATTGCTGTAGAATTACCAATGAAGGTAGCCGACATTTTCAGTCCGCGGGGAGGGATGTCACAGACAGCAGTTTTGACGTTGTTGGGGATCCATTCCACAAAGTAGCTGCTGTTCTTGTTCTGCACGTTCAGCATCTGCTCATCCACCTCCTTCATGGACATGCGGCCACGGAAAATTGCAGCGACTGTCAAGTAGCGGCCATGACGAGGGTCGCAGGCAGCCATCATGTTCTTGGCATCAAACATCTGCTGGGTCAGCTCAGGCACTGTAAGAGAGCACGGTACTGCTGGGACCCACGAGAGGTAAGGGGAGCAAAGCCTGGCATGAAGAAGTGCAGACGAGGGAAAGGGACCATGTTGACAGCCAGTTTGCGCAGATCGGCATTTAACTGGCCAGGGAAGCGCAGACATGTGGTCACTCCAGACATGGTGGCCGACACGAGATGGTTCAGGTCACCATACGTGGGTGTGGTCAGCTTCAGGGTGCGGAAGCAAATGTCATATAAAGCTTCGTTGTCAATGCAGTATGTTTCATCTGTGTTTTCAACAAGCTGATGGACTGACAGAGTTGCGTTGTATGGCTCGACCACCGTGTCGGAGACCTGCACATAAATACAGCCAGTTTGGTTAAACCACAAAACCATAACACAGGTATTATAGCTATGTAGGTAAGTGAACAAACAAAATCGAACCAATAAGGGTTCAAAGCCAAGACTTTGTTGGTAGCTGTCTGCATATCCACGGGTCGGGCTTTCAGACTAAAATACAAAGGTGCCACTATTATAAATTGTGCAAATGTTTGGCATGGCTATGCAATCATGAGCACACGTGTTTGTATAATGTATGCACAAACATCTGCCTAAATGCGTACTTCTCTGAGGAACAGCAGTTCAAAAGGTGATCATTTACAAATACATAAGAAGCAGGTACAAAGGAATGGGGATTAGTTTGGCAACAACATTAAATTTATCATTATATGGATCCCTCACAAACGACAGGCATTGGCAGCAGTTGTAAACAGTACTAATCGACTGTGTGCATGTATGGGTGTGCACATGCATGCAAAATCCACTTTTTCTTTCAATATATTGAACTGTTGTTTACTAGTTACTGCTGACTATTAATGCAGAGTGAGTATGTTCAATTCATTTATGACTGCTGTTATGGACTGAGAGCTCAGTAAATCATGTCTATGAAGTATAGCACCAACCAACCACTTTTGATTACAAGTTCAGCTTCCAATTCCATGCCCTTTTCTGTAGAATCTGTTAGCCTGATCAAATAAATACAGAACAGACTGAAAATGATCCAATTATAATGCATGTATGATGAAAAACAGTGCTCCCTGATTAACCTTTCTATGAAGCTAAACATGAACATACAGTGAATGTTCCTCCATGAAATGAAGGTTATATTCTCCCATGAAATGAAGGTCATATTTTCACCTTGTAATGAACTATGACATCAAGGCACCTAGTTCATTCAGATTACGACTCGTTACCAACAACAGGAACATGACATGCACCTAACAATTCTGTTCAATACAATGATGCAAGATATCAAGAGTGTTTTATACACAGCTTGTATTTATTATACTCCCTGCTGGCTAAGTATAATCACCATGTTAAATTCCTGCAAGTTGGCCAGTTTGCTAGCTCTGTTAGTCATATTTTCTATAGCTAGCAAAGTAAATAAACATCGCTTCCTACCACCTTACATCTGTAGCAGACAGTGCAGATTTGCTTCCTGTTCATTCTAGAACCAACTAGAGGGACCCCCATAGCAATATCCGAGGGGGAAAAAAGAAGCTATAATGGTGAAATTACAGTTATACTTAGCTTAATATATTTAAGCATAAATGTGGTTATTTTAGCATCATACACAGAAACAGGCCATAGCTTGCGGAAGTCATACATGTGGTACATTACATGAACAGCTTGTTGAACTATCATGCCAAACAAAATTACAAATTGGACATCTCAAAAATCCAGTCAATCTGCACTAAATCTGACTTGACAGATATACACGCACAAACAATTCTCAAATTTCAGACTCCAAGATTACATCTCCAGCAAACAGAAATGAAAATCAACATTAAAATGTTTTAGACATTAAATCATAGAATAGGAAATAACTTAGTCATTTGTGATAGAATTTTTTTATTTAAAGTTTACAAATTTTAACTAAAGAGCTAACAATGAAATCTTTCAAATCGGTCTTCTCTCAATGCTACAAACTTCCAGATGTACACAACTTGACATCGTTCACACAGATTTTCATAAAATGTTTAGAATTCATACACTGCCGAAGCAAAAACCAGTAACTACATTACTCTGTTGGCTATGATCTTTGTGACTGAAGCTCGTAAGAAGTTTGAATCCCTTTACGTCCCTAAATACTCACCTTGGGGGATGGTACAACAGAGAAGGTGTTCATGATCCTGTCAGGGTACTCTTCTCTGATTTTGGAGATGAGGAGTGTTCCCATGCCAGAGCCAGTTCCACCGCCCAGCGAGTGTGTAAGCTGGAAGCCCTGCAGACAGTCACAACTCTCGGATTCTTTCCTCACAACATCCAGGACTGAATCAACCAACTCTGCCCCTTCAGTGTAGTGGCCTTTGGCCCAGTTGTTCCCTGCTCCAGACTGTCCGAAAACGAAGTTGTCTGGACGGAAAATCTGCCCAAAAGGTCCCGAGCGAACCGAGTCCATGGTGCCAGGTTCAAGGTCAACAAGTATGGCCCTTGGGACATACTTCCCACCTGCAAAATGAGAAGAACACATCAGCCTGTCTGTAGATCTTGGAACACTCTTGATGTTACCAAATGCCAACATCTTTCAGCATGCAATTTTGCTAAAAAATTTTTTTATCTTTTTTAAATGCTGACCCGTTTACGTTTAATTGCTACTGGTGTATTTTTCTTTAACAGAAACATGTATGTTTTCCACAAAGAATATGTACAAATCTTCCAGTTTTTTGCAAATGCAGGGGGGGGGTGTGTGTGTGTGTGTGTGTGTGCGCGCAGCATTTACTGTCATCATGCTACAAAAGATAGATGGATACCTGATCTTGTAGCAACTATGGGAAAAACAGGTTCTTCCAACACAAGTTACTTTCAAACCCAATTAATTTATCATCGTATCCTGGCAACAAAGCATGCCTTTCTGTATTTCACAGCCTATAGACACCACTTTTGTTCCTTCATATAGGCAAGTTGCTGAAGAACCAAACGCAGCCTGACATGATTTTAATCTCAAGGTATTAGCGAGAGTTGTTGCTCTTTGGTCAAGACACCAACACACCAAGATGACTGAATTCGGTTAGTGCTATTAATACTCAAGAACTTTCTTCCCTCCTGCACATTATTGTCTTATTTGTTGCTTTTGTCATATTTCCGCCAACATGTAAACAAAACATGGTCAGACAACATGGGTAAACCGGTCTGAAAATGCCCAATGCAGCTTGTTAATCACTCCTGAAAGTTTAAGAACAAAACTTCCTTTTATCAGACCAAAATCAAACATTCTGTGCCCACTCTAATTTAGGAGTTGAGTAAGGAGGGTGGGGGAGGGGAACAGGGTCAACTGGTGTTTCTTCATGTATTGAATCTAGAATTATTCTTTACTTGTTATGTGCCCATTGAGTTCGAAGCAAATGTAATTACAATGTTAACTAGGAAGTTATAGTAATTCCACTGTGATTGTAAACTATCATTTCAGAGTGTTATCCATCGGTAAAGTAGTAACATCATAGCTCTTTGTTCGATACATGGGTGAAAGCAACCACTTTAGATGATACTGAAAGAAAAACCTCAAATCAGTGCCTAAAAATAAAAATAACCGTTTAGATACTTGGAAAGATGGAGACAGGAAATTCAAAAGTGCTTCTTTCTTTCAAAAAGAAATCTATTAAAGGGAATCTTTTGTCATTTGGGGTCTCTTCTTTAATCACAAACTCAACACTTCTACCCTGTTTATCCATTTCACTATCAATCATAGAAAATGGTGCTGATACAAGAAAAGCAACTAAAGTATCGCTCCATGCTTCTAAATTCCAACTATAAGCAATTCAGTCTTTCACGAAATATTTCCACTCCTTTAAAGAGAAAGTTAATTTTCTTTCTTACAATTTCGAATGAAACATTTCTTTACAAGTAATCTTTTCTGACGACAGAAAATGTCCTCATCAAAATCATGCTTAGTTTTACATCAAAGGGGAAACTGCCAGTTTGCCAACATCACTCAACTCAGAGTTTTTGCGTCAAACTTCAGTCACTCATGTCCTGATAACCACTATACACAAGCCCAAAATTCTTGTGACCTACAACATGTTAAGCAACTCTGTGTTGCGTTCAGCCTTATTGTCTTTCTACCCTGTGCAGTTGTGCTTTTGTCAAGTTACAAATTATACCATAAATGATTTTCACATTTTTTTTTCAACTTTTCCAAACAATCCCAACAGAGACTTTCTGATTCTAAAAAAAAAAAATATTAAATATACTCCCAGTGTCACTGCATGCTTACAAAAGTAATAACATTAATACCACTGAAGTATTGTACCTTTGATCTACAAACCCAGCCCAGAACATTTCTGTAGACCTACCTGTCGCCTCATTGTAGTAGACATTGATGCGTTCCAGCTGCAGGTCAGAGTCGCCATGATAGGTACCAGTGGGGTCAATGCCATGTTCATCGGAGATCACTTCCCAGAACTGAAAAAAAAAAAGTTGAAATGGAGAAAGCCTTAACTTAAGAATTATTTATTTGAAAGAAAAAGGAAGGAAAAAAAAAGGAGGGGGGGGGGGGGGGAGTACTCTTGAAACAGAAGAAAAAAGGACACATCACAGATGAGTTGGGGCTGAGGAGAACAAAAGTTGAAAGGGGGGAAGATGTTTGAGGAAAATAGTCACTCAGCACAAGACAGTATTTTTCATTGCTCCAATCATCCTTTTACTGACCCATTTTCACTATCCATATCCCTATTTAATGATCCATCGCCTACCAGTCTACTAATGATTCATCCTTCTCCATCCGTCATGTTACCAGCATTTCATTTCCATAGTTTTATTTGGTAAGGCTTGTGCACTACAATGCAGCACTTGGCAGCATCTGCTATAGCAAAAGTTGTCACCATTTACAAATTAAGTGTTTTCATTCAAGGCAAAAAAAAAAACCTTGTTGTTTTGTGATACGAAGTAACTGTGACTGGGAGCTGTCTGTTAAAATTTTAATACAGTTGAGAGCAATTTAACCACCAGGACCAGATTTTACACTGCGCCGATAGCTGTCTTAGACTTAAGTTAGAGTCTTGTGACTTCGAATGAGGAGATAATTATTTCAGAGATAACTATCATCCCCGGAATAACCATATTTGTACAGAAAAAATGTAAAAAAAACCGATGGCTTTTATGAGCACTATGTTTGCAGATCCCATGTTACCGAGTAAAAAATGAATAAACTTACTAAACAAAACTTCCTGAGAAAACAAAATGGGAGCATCTTTTTCGCGGGTCAAACTATGAATATGCATCACTCTGTGATTCTCCATCAGTCAAGTGTCACTGATGCTGCGAGTCTAAACATGTATATATATATATATACACACACACACACACACACATATATATATATATATATATATATATATATATATATATATATATCTGCTGAGCATCACATAAGTAATAATATACTATATAGTGTGTTAAAAAAAAAACAAGGAAAATTTCAGTTTGTTCCTTACTTTAACCACTAGTGTTCCTGATGAAAAAAACTGGGGGATGGGCATACTACACTACAAGCATATTCATTAACTGCTCCTGCTAGGCTTGATCATGCAGCTATGAAAAACTCTCTAATATTTTCTTTCAGCAGGCTGCCATTCGATTCATTGTGAATGCTGCTCTCAGCAGCCTGGCAACTGACTGAGACTACATGACCATTTAAACCTGGCGCTTTTGTCCATCTACTTACAGGACTAGGAACAACTTGCTG
The DNA here is from genome assembly GCA_016801955.1 of Conus betulinus. Lineage (NCBI taxonomy): Eukaryota > Metazoa > Mollusca > Gastropoda > Neogastropoda > Conidae > Conus > Conus betulinus. Next base: position 17,395 of record JADBJO010029283.1, read on the forward strand.
CAAAAACAAAATTGGGCACCATTATTGCAAGGTGTTTGTTCCATGGTGATTTATTCCTCAATATCAAGCATAATATTTATGACAGGCACCAAATACAGATTTAAATATGCTGAAACATCATCATTTGGGATTTTATGTTCCAGTTTTGCAAGTGATTACCTTTTTTATGAGAGAGAGAGAGAGAGAAAGAGCAAACAAAACATTTATTTAGGCAAAGGAATAAGCACAAGTCGTAGGTTTTTTTTTTTCATCCAACCATCAAAGAAAGGAAAGATGACTGCAAATGAAAAATAAAAAACATCACACAGAACTGCAAATCAACATATATACAACAATAAACACACAACAGTTCACAATGATTGATACAATAAATATTTAAAAGACAGTGTGAACAGATTTAATTCATTATCTTGTTCCAACGTACATTGAATTTCATTGGGATCGAATGAACGGTTGTTGATTTACAGACAATTAAACAGAGGATGGGTCGAAATCAAAGTTCGCAAAATCTGTTCAGTTCACAAAATCATTTCAATAGTGGGTGTGGCCACCGCCATTGGCGAGACATTCCACGCAGCGACTCCTCATCGAGTTGACCAGTGTTCTGATGACCCTCTGAGGGATTCTCTGCCATTCCAGTTGCAGCATTTGGAAGAGATCCTGGCGGTCTCTGGGAGGTGGATGGTTCTCCTTCACACGTCTCCCCAACTCATCCCACATATGCTCGATGGGATTGAGGTCGGGACTATACGCCGGGAAGATCATCCTGTTGATGCCGGCCTGCACAATGAAGTTTTTCGGCCACCCGGGCCCTATGTGGCCGAGCATTGTCGTCTTGGAAGACTGCCATGGGTCCTATCCGTTGCATGGTCGGAACAACGAAAGGCGCCAGGATTTCATCCCGATAGCGGATGCCTGTGAGGTTTCCATCAATATGGTAGAGTGGTGTCTTGTGGTGGAGGCTGAAGGCACCCCATACCATAACAGATCCTCCCCCAAAGGCCCTGGTCTGGCGAACAGCTGCATCAATGTAACGTTCACCAACACGCCTCCAAACTCTAGTTCGGCCGTCATTGTGTTCAAGACTAAACCGCGACTCATCTGAAAAGAGGACCTGGGACCACTGTTGTTGGTTCCATCTCACATGACGATGGCAGAAAGCTCGGCGAGCCAGCCTATGGGCTGCTAGCAGTCGGTGGTCGAACAGCTGGGCGACGTGATCTGAGGCCGAAGTGGTGAAGACGGTTTCGTATGGCTTGACGGCTGAGGATGGTGTATTTGCCATACGAAGCTGCCTTTGGATGCTGGTGGAAGTGGTATCCCGCTGCAATAGGGCCTGCCTCTCGATGAAACGATCTTCTCTGGGAGTAGTCTGCCTAGGCCGACCTGACCGTGGCCTCTCTTCAACGCTGTTGGTCGCCCTAAAACGCTGATTCAGTCTAACAATAACTGAATGATGCACACCAAGTCGTCGCGCCACTTCAGCCTTTGCAATGCCATCTTTGTATCCACGCAATCGCCCTGGTTTTGTCAAAGGTGCTAAGTTTTTCTTCGTGGGCATGGTGAGAAAAGGGCTGACAGTAACCACCACCCCGCGCTTAAACAGCCAAAAGAAGGGGCATAAAACTCACTTGAGAGACTGCTCTTGCACGGAAAAAAGAATTTTTCATTTTACACATCTTGTGTCGCCAGCAAGCTTGATGCAAAACAGGCACAGTTAACGCAACTTTGCACTTTTTATCCCGCGCGGTAACGAGGTCACCAAGACCCCCGTGCGCACTACCATTTGACACAGGCTGGATTACACACTGCTGTGTGAGATTCC
>JADBJO010029285.1:0-19216 GCA_016801955.1 Conus betulinus
TTATCTTCTCCAGAGGTCACAAACATGACATAAAAATGCACAAAACACTGTTCCCAAACTATACAGATAACAGTCCACTTCTTTCATTGGGAGGAGGAGGGGGTGTGTTTATCACCGTTACACCTTTTGTATGCCATATGGAGGGTGGGACTCAGGTGGCTGGAGGCACCACTTATTTGCCAGCTCCATGGCAGTACCTCCCCCCCACCTTTCTGCCGCCCTTTCCATTTTGTTCCAGAAACTCGAAGTTTTGCTTAAATTTACGAACCTTCACCTTTTGGACCCATTTTGAATCTTGAATTCTAAGCTGTCACTGTTGATCTCTTATGCACTATCTCCACTCCCAGTGTTTCCACCTCAACTTAAATTAAATCCATTCAGTCTTTACAATTCCCGATTTCTATAACTTTCTTTTTCATCGTTAACTTCCATGTTTAACGCCTGCAACTTTTAATTGTCAAGTCCCTTTGAGCTTGAGGTCACTGGTTATTTGCAATGTATTGCTGCTTTTCTATCCATTGACGTGTTGAACTAAACATGTTTCAATATCCACTGTTCTACCTCTCTCTGATTTTACCAGCCATTCCCACAGCTGTTTCAAACACATTCTGCTCAAAACCATTTGCATTCCAGTTCCTCTCTTGTACTCGTGTTTATGCCACTTTTCTGCTTTACATCTGTTGCTGCTTCTCATCTTTTACTAATTTTTCGCTGCAGTTTTTTTTTTTCAGCATTCCAATCGACCTTCAGCTATCCCTTTCATGTCTTTAGATTTATCTTCTGCATTCGCTTTGACAAAACTGTTTTCCTTTGTCCCAGTGTCTCATGTCTATTTTCTAGTAGACCCCTTTACCAAATCACAAAGCTTACTATTCTTACATGATGCAGCACTACTTGTGTTTTTTACCCCCCTCACTCAAGACGGTTTCCTTAGATTTCTATCCCTTATATTCTGCCTGCTTCTTGATATATTCACATCTTTTTTTGACATCAGTGTTAGGAGCCAAAATGCCACTAAACCACACAATACAGAGTGGAAATTATTGCTTTATATGATACACAGCAGAAAACAGACACATGATTTTTCAGCAAATTTATCTTCTCCAGAAGTCACAAACATGACATAAAAAATGCGCGAAACGGTGTTCCCAAACTATACAGATTGCAGTCCGCTTCTTCCATTTGGGGAGGAGGGGGGGGTGTGTTATCACCATTACACCTTTTGTATGCCATATGGAGGTGGGACTCAGGTGGCTGGACGCACCACTTATTTGCCAGCTCCATGGCAGTACCTCCCCTCCCACCTTTCTGCTGCTGTTCCATTTTGTTCTTCTTGAAACTCGAAGTTTTGCTTAAATTTGCAAATCCTCACCTTTTGGACCCATTTTGAATCTTGAATTCTAAGCTGTCATCGGTGATCTATTATGCCCTATCACTACTCCCAGTGTTTCCACCTCAAACTTAAATCCATTCAGTCTTTACAATTCCTGATTTCTATTACTTTCTTTTTTACATCGTTAACTTCCATGTTTAATGCCTGCAGCATTTAATTGTCAAGTCCCTTTGAGCTTGAGATCACTGGTTATTTGCAATGTATTGCTGCTTTTCTATCCATTGACGTGTTGAACTAAACATGTGTCAGTATCCACTGTTCTACCTCTCTCTGATTTTTACCAGCCATTCCCACAGCTGTTCCAACACATTCTGCTCAAAACCATGTGTATTCCAGTTCCTCTTTACTCATGGTTATGCCACTTTTCTGCTTTACATCTTTTGCTGCTTCTCATCTTTCACTTATTTTTGGCTGCTGTTTTTTTTTTTTTTTTTTCAGCATTCCAATCGACCTTCAACTATCCCTTTCATGTCTTTAAGTTTGTCTTCTCTCAAAATTGGCACTTTTTCCCACAGATGTTTGGTATACCAAATCATTCATTCCCATTTTCTTTTAGTTTGCAATTTGTTGCTACTACTTCTCCTTTGACAAAACTGTTTTCCTTTGTCCAATGTCTCATGTTTTATTTTTCTAGTACTTCCCATTCCCGAAATCGCAAAGCTTACTATTCTCATTTGATGCAGCACTACTATTTTTTTTTTTTAAACCAACTCAGCTCAAGACGGTTTTCCTTAGATTTCTATACCCATATGCTCTGCCTGCTTCTAGATATATTCACATCTTTTTGTTATCCTGTGTTAGGAGCCAAAATGCCACTAAACACACAATACAGAGTGGAAATTATTGCTTTTATATGATACACAGCAGAAAACAGACACATGATTTTTCAGCAAATTTATCTTCTCCAGAAGTCACAAACATGACATAAAAGTGTGCGAAACGGTGTTCCCAAAACTATACAGATTTGCAGTCCGCTTCTTTCATTTGGGGAGGAGGAGGGGGTGTGTGTTTATCACCGTTACACCTTTTGTATGCCATATGGAGGTGGGACTCAGGTGGCTGGACGCACCACTTATTTGCCAGCTCCATGGCAGTACCTCCCCTCCCACCTTTCTGCTGCCGTTCTATTTTGGTCTTCTGGAAACTCGAAGTTTTGTTTAAATTTGCGAACCTTCATCTTTTGGACCCATTTTGAATCATGAATTAAAAGCTATCACCGTTCATCTCCTGTGGAACATTTAGCTAGGGATGAGGAGGACGATGGGTGCATCACTTCTTATTCCGAGCTCACTGCAGTATCAGCTCTGCATCCGCATCAGCTCCTGCCTGAAACAAACATGCCTTTCACTGCATTTGCTTCTGTGGCCAGCCAACTGTAAATGTAAACTGAATGGTGCTTAATTTCCTGTTTATGTCTGGTCTTTTCCAACCACCGTCTTCTCATTTTACTACTTGTTTACAGACATGCAAGACATCCTGTGCTCTTAAGTTTTCATCCTTCCCTTTTCTCTTCCAAATCTCAGTGTTCATACCTTTATACCTTTCTCATGAACTCTTCATTCCATTCTTTCCCACTTACTTGGTGCCTTATCACCACTCCCCATGTTTCTACCTCAACTTAAATCCATTCAGTCTCTCGGACGTTCCGGTTTCTATCATTTTCTTTTTGCATTGTTAACTTCCATTTTTAACGCCTGCAACTTTTCTTTCATTCTGTTTGACTTTTACTCAAAACCAGATCTCACTGTTTGCTGGCTCCTAATCTTCATACACTTGCCTTCTGTTGCATTGCCTTCCCAACCAGGTCTGACATGTTGCCACTCTCATGACTGTTCCACTACCCACCATCCTCAGGTTCTTTCCAAATTCGTGTGGATCTCTTACATTTGCGTCTACTCCAGTTGCTGTTCTTCTCTGTCTGTCCCGTTTCCTTCCTGCCCCTGTGATGCCTTGTCCAGAGTCATTCTTCTCTGTCTTCTCACCTGTCCCCTCTTCCCACTCCATTCCCCAGCATTCCAGCTCTCAGTATCCACCCTGTTCAAATCCCACCTTCCATTCCCACACCTGTTCACCCCATGATCAATGCTGTACAGGACCATCCATATCATTTCCTCTGTCAGTCTTTGTTAGCCTGCTTTCCTATCATTTTCCATGGCATCCTCTCAAGCCGGTTCATTCCATTCCTTTCATCCACACTTCTTCACCTGACTTCAACTTACTCGTTTCCATTTCTTTTCGACCATCCAGCCCCATTTTCCTGCGTCCTTGCTGTCACAATTTTTACCTTCAGATCACACCGCCCTTCTCTCTCTCTCCTCTCTCTCTCTCTCTCTCTTGGTTCCTTCTATAGACAAAAGATCAAAATCCTGAAAGTGAAACAAAACTGAAGGAGTAGTTGTTGAGGAGGATTTCTCACCAACTATCTATGAAGTAAGACGGAAGTTGAATTCGTTTCTAAGGGAGGCCAGAAGCAAGGGCAAACAAGTACATAATTATGATCTACGATCATTTGCTTCTTAATGGCAAGAAGTTAGCTCTGGATGCTAACGACCCTGAGAGAAGTTAGATAGGGTGTTGGCCGGCCCATTAGACAGAACGATCTCATGAAAGGGGAAAGTTTTCGGAGGAGCCCAGAGGTTTTTGCCGACACCTGAACCTTCCTCTTTTGCTCATGCACTCGCTCTGTGGCGACGAGCGGGGCCCGTGGAAATCAGGCTGTCTCTCTCCCGGTGGAGAATTCCCAAGTTATTAAACAGTAAACAAGTGGGGTAGTCTTTGCTCCCATAAGGAAACCTAACACAAAGTAAACTTTTATTCAAGACTGGCACAGCCTTTTAAACTTGAATAAAGTCAGACAAATACAAAGACGTACAATCTAATAGTGTGGGGAAAAAAAACAAGCGCAGGCCAACAACTAAATTGTCTTCATAGTAATGACTTGGCAGAACTTTGAGGGCAGCAGCAGGAGGTTGAAGATGTAAAAACTGGGAACATGAAATTAAGAAAATATGAAAACTCTTCACTGGCTGCATAAGGGAACCATCGCAATCCCTTTTAAAGGCAGATATATTTGTATTGCCTGCTGCGAGGAGCAGAGACTACCCCACTTGTTTACTGTTTATTGTTTGCTGTTCCCTGCCTAATTTCATTTCCGATTTCCCCAGTTATTAGTTTAGATTCTTGTTCACGTGTTTTGGCTTCTCATGCCTCATTTGGTGTCGCGAAGGGGTTGGGAGGGGGCCTTGTCTCGGATGATGATGTGCAAACCTCTGTTTCCTCTGAAGACAATACTCTGGAGCCAGTTTCATATTCTACTTTATCCTCTGTATATACCCGTAAAACTTTATCCTTTCTGTCTTGGAATGTTAATGGTTTACGCTCAGAATTAATGTTTGATGATTCTTTGTTATAGGTTTCTTCTTTTGATTTCGTTTGTCTGGTGGAGACTTTTGAGAAAGTATGGAATTCTGGTTTATTTGCTGAATTTGAATTGTAAACCCTCTGTAAAATTTACTACTCAAGGGAGATATTCAGGGGGCTTAATTTGCTAAACAAAAAAAGGAGTTTTGTCCATTCGCACATCATTTGGATGTTAAATATGAAAACGTGTGCTTTCGTTCTTGATAAACAATTATTTGGGTGTTCTTGTGACATTCTATACCTATTTGTGTACATACCACTGGAAAGTTCTCAGTTCTATAATTATTTTGGTTGTGATCAGGATATTGCAATACTTGAAGATTGACCGATTTATTGGATGAAGTTTATGTAATGATCTGTGGTGATCTGAACAGCCATATTTCAACTGTTTTCTCCGCCTCGGCCAGTTAACGTGGATACACCTCATTGTCAAGACAGCACTATATTTTAAACGCCATTCTCAAGATGCACATTCAAACACTTATGGTAGATTGTTGTGCACTGCCTTTGATTTAGTAGTTCTTAATGGTTCATGTAATGGCGACCAGGAAGATCGCTACACATGTATCAGAGAAAAGGATGTAGCATGAATAACTATTTCATTTTGTCCAATGCCCTTTATGATATCATATGTGATTCATGGTGCATGTTATTGACTGCATTGAATCCCACCACTGTCCTCTTGACGTTCTTTCTCAGTTTCTGTTCAGAATATGCCTGGAAGAAATGGTATGAGATTCAAATCATTGAAAAATTTATGTGGAATGAACACCGCAGTCAGGTTTTTTATGGAAAACTTGGTGAAGCTGAAACTCTCAGTAGACTGAACAATGCCTTAGAGCTAATTGATGTAAATATTGATGAATCATTGAGTGTGTTTAATGATTGTATACGAACATGTGCTACATGCACAAAAAGAATTATAAAGGCGGACCCGACTAAACATAAAAAGGGATGGTTTGGCATCAAATGTAATCTTTACAAGAGAAAAGTGCATAAATTGTTAATATTTCGTGGAACTCTGGCAGGTCCTGACGGAATTATTTGGGAGTTTTTGAAAGTTCCATGTGAACAGATAATAGTCTTTTTTGTCATTTCTTCAATGCGTTGCTCCATAAGGGTATTTTCCCCCCCCCGAGTCTTGGTGCAAATCTGTAACTCTTCCACTGTATAAAAAAGGTGATATGCACAATGTAAACAACTATTGAGGTATCTCCTTTCTGATATTAGCAGCAAAGTATTTAGTACCATTATCAACTCAAGACTTCAGGAATATGTAAAAAGAAAATAACCTAACCGGTGAACATCAAGCTGGATTTAAATGCAGATACTCGAGTGTAGACCATATGTTTTCCCTTCTTGCCCCGATTCAGAAGCAGTTTTCTTTTAATCATAAGTTAAACTACGTAGCATTTATTGATTTTGGAAAGGCATTTGACTTGATCAATCGAAATTTACTTTGGCCTGTATTGATTAAAAAAAAAAAAAACGTGAAAAAGGAAACTTGTTTAAGTGTATTCACAGCATGTATCAAGCAATCAAAACAAGGATAAGAAACGGCAATGAATTAACTGACTATATATGTGCACCGGAGGTGCGGGGCGTGTGTGTGTGGGATGGTATTATTCAACTGAATTACCCAGGAAAATCAACCATGTCCTGCAATACTAATAATGTCCATTCCCAACTGTCAGTACCCTTTCTTTCTGTAACTGATGTTTACTATTCCTCATCTCATTTGAAGGAGACATAGTTGTAGATTTGATGGAATTGATGGTAATATTCCAAACTATCAGCTCCAACACAGGTCAAAGTTGCAAAATTTGTTCCCAAGTACAAATCTGGTAACCATTCCCAACACCCGATTACCTGACCAATTTCTGTCTTGCAAGTATTAGAAAAACGCATAGACAGACACAATTATCATCTCATGTTGTATAATCTATTGACAGTGAGTCAGTCTGGTTTTAGAAAGGATCATTCATGTCATTCAGTGCTAAAAAAAAACACTTAGTAAGGTTACTGACATATAAAAATCAATGAAAGTATATTCTATGGAGCATTGTTTGTTGATTTTGTGAAGGATTTTCATGTGAATGATGATTATCATTTAAAAAGAAAATGCTTTTGCAGGCTGTTGGATTCCCTGACTTTTCATTTTCAATCTCTTTATTCCCCTCCACCACAGCCCCCCCCCCCCCCCCCCCCCCCACACACACACACACACACACACACACACACACACCCACACACTCCCCATCCCCCCCCGCCTTTTTTTCCCATCAAATCATTAATATAACGATGAAGGAATTGTTAGCCTGCACTTGCTTTCTCTCAGTACTAAATGTGTTTTTATATATATATATATATATATATATATATGACATGACAGAAAAGATCTCCAAGTTCATCATTCCTGGACAGTTGTCAGCAATTTGTCAGTCTTAATTCTTCAACATCTAATACATTACCTGTCAGATGTGGAGTACCCTGAGCTCAGTTTCATGTCATTTCCTATTTTCTATGCAAACAATCTCCCTCTTCATACTGAAGGATCTTGTGACCTTTTCTGTGATGATATCACAATTCATGCAAGCAGCCTTAAGTGGATTGAAGGATATGTTTGATATCAATAAAAGAAAGTGCATGCAAAAAAATTGTATCTCAATTAGTCCCGCAAACTATTCGATCCAAATTTAGCATGAATTCTAGAAATTCTGTAACACCTCATGCTACCCAACCTAGAACTGACCTATTTCACACACGCCTTTGTTAGTATTCTGTGACACCTCATGCCACCCTACCTAGAACTGACCTGTTTCACACAACTTTGTTAATCTGGTCCCATTCCCTGGAACTCACTTCCACCTGAGCGTAAGTGCCATTGCAGCTCAGATCTTCCAGAAGAAAATGGTTTAAGTATGTTGAACCCTTTCACTAGCTAAACAGCTATGCAGAATGATTGATATCATCAATGCATATCCATGTCTTACTAGCACATCATCACCAATGTACACTTACTTTTCCAAAGTGATGGTGGTTTTCAAGTACCGTCTCAGAATGTTTTACTACAATACCGTGAATGATTGGGTACGCTGTATCAGTTTATGCAAATATCAGTATGTGAAAGATGTCTGATGTACTCACCCAGTGTTTGAGTGCGAGCAAGCTTACTGCTTCTTTTCCCTCATTAAACAACATTTCGTTCGTTCGTTCATAAAATCATTTGTTCTTAGTGGGGGGGGGGGGGGGGGGGGGGGGGGGGGGGGGGGGTGTCCTTAGATGTGAAAAGATGGATATACATTTTTTTTTTTTTTTCCCTTCTCATTAAAAAAAAAATTGTTTATTCATGCATGTTTTTTTTTTACTTTATGCTTTGCCTTTCTTTTTTGTGTGTGTATGTAATATCAATGCATATTTGAATCTCTCTCTCACCATCTCAAAAACAACAGTATCTTCTATTCCCTACTGCCTTCAAACCTTGCATCATCAACAACAACGTTGAATAAGAATATGTACTGGTGCACTTGACCTTGATTGCCTCCTTAATCGCTGTTCATCCTCCTATGGCTGTGTTGATACCATTGTGGTGATGCCTCCTGTATCTTCTTTCCACATTGGAGTTATACGACATAGCTGTGTGTAACAGCTGCCTTTATTGTGTTTGTACATTTTGATACTAATATGAATCATAACTCTTCTTATTACACGTTGGTTCTACATTGTGTAATAGTGTTCTGTTTTATTATTCTTAGTCCCTAAAGGAACAAGGGCCAAATGAAAAAAAAAGCATCTGGATGTCTAGGTAATGTTTACATAAGTTGTACAGAAGATTGCCTACACACATGTACATCTAGCTCTAGGTAATGTTTACATAAGTGTACAGAAGATTGCCTACACACATGTACATCTAGCTCTAGATATGCATATACACAGAGCATTACGCGCATATATACAGGCATTTACTCTTGTGTCCATGTTAAATGCTCAATATGGGTGCACACTTGCAGTTTTCTGTGTCGTACAAAGGATTGCCTACACAAGTACATTGAGCACTAGATATGCATATACACAGAGCATTACACACATATATACAGGCATTTGTTCTATGTGAGTAATCTTTAATATATGGGTGCACACTTGCAGATTTGCTTTTTGAAATAAAACATTTACTGCACTGTTTTATAACTCTAGGCATAAGAATTGACTTTTGTTGGGTCCCATCTCACTGTGGTATAAAGTGGAATGAAATAGCAGACAGTCTTGCAAAAGAACGAGCGAATAGAAATGTTGACATTTATTAAACACTTAGATTTGTCCTCTTGTGAATTAATCCAAATTATGGACAAGTATATACATATGCAGAATTTTAGTCAAAAAATGGCTACTTTACCATTGTGCCCAAGGCACATTGTTAGATTCATATATTAAGGCTGGATACAGGGAACACTAAATATTCTCATGGCAGTACTTGTGTCTGCAGGGAAAACATTTCTGTGCATCATCTTTTGTTTGAATGCTCAGTTTTGACCTCGCTCTATCAGGAGAAAGGTATTGAGATGAATAACTTTGATAATGTTAATACTGTCTTGTATGGTCCCTAAGTTGCTGAAATTGCCATGGTTATTTCACAATTACAGGTTGCAAGATTTTTTATAAAGATCAACAATTTTGTGTACCACTAGGGTATTTCACTTATGTAAATATGCATTAATCAGATGTGGGTTTGCAACATGGTCACCTAGACTCTTCCCCATGCCCTCTCTTCTCCCCACCCTCCCCTTCCAACAGTGCCCCCACTTTCACCTCCCTTCCCCACCCCACCCTCTCCTTCCAACAGTACCCCCACCTTTCACCTCCCTTCTCCCCACCCTCCCCTTCCAACAGTGCCCCCACCTTTCACCTCCCTTCTCCCCACCCTCTCCTTCCAACAGTGCCCCCACCTTTCACCTCCCTTCTCCCCCCCTCTCCTTCCAACAGTGCCCCCACCTTTCACCTCCCTTCTCCCCACCCTCTCCTTCCAACAGTGCCCCCACCTTTCATCTCCCTTTCCCCTTCCAACAGTACCCCCACCTTTCACCTCCCTTCTCCCCACCCTCCCCTTCCAACAGTGCCCCCACCTTTCATCCCCCTTCTCCCCACCCTCCCCTTCCAACAGTACCTTCACCTCCCTTCTCCCCACCCTCCCCTTCCAACAGTACAGTACCCCCACCTTTCACCTCCCTTCTCCCCACCCTCCCCTTCCAACAGTACCCCCACCTTTCACCTCCCTTCTCCCCACCCTCACCTTCCAACAGTACCTTCACCTCCCTTCTCCCCACCCTCCCCTTCCAACAGTACCCCCACCTTTCATCTCCCTTCTTCTCCCCACCCTCCCCTTCCAACAGTACCCCCACCTTTCATCTCCCTTCTCCCCACCCTCCCCTTCCAACAGTACCCCCCACCTTTCACCTCCCTTCTCCCCACCCTCCCCTTCCAACAGTACCCCCACCTTTCATCTCCCTTCTCCCCACCTCCCCTTCCAACAGTACCCCCCACCTTTCACCTCCCTTCTCCCCCACCCTCCCCTCCCAACAGTATCCCCACCTTTCACCTCCCTTCTCCCCACCCTCCCCTTCCAACAGTACCCCCCACCTTTCATCTCCCTTCTCCCCCGCTCTCCCTTCCAACAATACCCCCACCTTTCATCCCCCTTCTCCCCACCCTCACACTTCCAACAGTACCTTCACCTCCCTTCTCCCCACCCTCCCCTTCCAACAGTACCCCCACCTTTCATCTCCCTTCTCCCCGCTCCTCTTCCAACAATACCCCCACCTTTCACCTCCCTCCCTTCCCCCACCCTCCCCTTCCAACAGTACCCCCACCTTTCACCTCCCTTCTCCCCCCCCTCTCCTTCCAACAGTACCCCCACCTTTCACCTCCCTTCTCCCCACCCCTCCCCTTCCAACACAGTCCCCCCCTTTTATCCCCCTTCTTCCCCCACCCTCCCTTCCAACAGTACCCCCACCTTCACCTCCCTTCTCCCCCCACCCTCTCCTTCCAACAGTACTCCCACCTTTCACCTCCCTTCTCCCCACCCTCCCCTTCCAACAGTGCCCCCACCTTTCACCTCCCTTCTCCCCACCCTCCCCTTCCAACAGTACCCCCACCTTTCACCTCCCTTCTCCCCACCCTTCCCTTCCAACAGTACCCCCCACCTTTCACCTCCCAATCCTCCCCTTCCAACAGTACCCCCACCTTTCACCTCCCTTCTCCCCACCCTCCCCTTCCAACAGTACCCCCCCACCTTTCACCTCCCTTCTCCCCACCCTCCCCTTCCAACAGTACCCCCACCTTTCACCTCCCTTTCTCCCCACCCTTCCCTTCCAACAGTACCCCCCACCTTTCACCTCCCAATCCTCCCCTTCCAACAGTACCCCCACCTTTCACCTCCCTTCTCCCCACCCTCCCCTTCCAACAGTACCCCACCTTTCACCTCCCTTCTCCCCACCCTCCCCTTCCAACAGTACCCCCACTTTCACCTCCCTTCTCCCCACCCTCCCCTTCCAACAGTACCCCCACCTTTCACCTCCCTTCTCCCCACCCTCCCCTTCCAACAGTACCCCCACCTTTCACCTCCCTTCTCCCCACCACCCTCCCCTTCCAACAGTACCCCCACCTTTCACCTCCCTTCTCCCCACCCTCCCCTTCCAACAGTACCCCCACCTTTCACCTCCCTTCTCCCCACCCTCCCCTTCCAACAGTGCCCCCACATTTCACCTCCCTTCTCCCCACCCTCCCCTTCCAACAGTACCCCCACCTTTCACCTCCTTCTCCCCACCCTCCCCTTCCAACAGTACCCCCACATTTCACCTCCCTTCTCCCCACCCTCCCTTCCAACAGTACCCCCACCTTTCACCTCCCTTCTCCCCACCCTCCCCTTCCAACAGTACCCCCACCTTTCACCTCCCTTCTCCCCACCCTCCCCTTCCAACAGTACCCCCACCTTTCACCTCCCTTCTCCCCACCCTCCCCTTCCAACAGTGCCCCCACATTTCACCTCCCTTCTCCCCACCCTCCCCTTCCAACAGTGCCCCCACATTTCACCTCCCTTCTCCCCACCCTCCCCTTCCAACAGTACCCCCCACTTTCATCTCCCTTTGTCTCTGCCCCCTCCCTATCTCCACCATCTACCCTCGCTGCCACACCCTTCATTCAAGCCTTCTCTTAGACCTTCCCCCCTCCAGGCTCTGGACCTCCTTCCTCCCTACCAGCTCCAATACGATTCCTTTTTGCACACACCTGTTGGTGACAACTCTTGCTGGTCACCCCTCTTAACACACCCCCTCCCCACCTTCCATCATCCTTACAACCTCCCCCCCCTCCCCAAGTTTTGTATTGTTTTACCAGAGATCACACCTCCCTAATAATCCTTCCCTTACACACGGGCTTGTGTCCACATGATTGCACACACGAAATTTTCCCCTTACCCCCCTCCCTCTCCCCCTTCCCAATTTTTGATCATTACGTTCCTGCCTCCAGTCCTTCCCCTACCTACATGCTTTTCCCCTCTTCCCTTTCCCCCCTCTCCTACTACTCTGCTCCACCTCTTCGGGAGCAGGCATGTATGTGGTCAGCCAACTTTAAAGTAGTACTCTAGGTGTGATTTACTTTATAAATATTATTGTCTTACTTTTACAAACCATTTGATATTTACAAGAGCTACACATAGGTGAGATGAATTCGTTTGAAATGTCCATAGGCAATTGAATCTGCGACGTGTTACTGAAAAACTGCCCCCCCCCCCCCCCCCACACACACACACATATATATATATATATATATATATATTATGTGTTCTGAGGCGTTCACATTTTATAGTGCACATGAAATCAAGATTCATCAATCAAGAGAGGCGAGGAGGAGGGTAACTCTCGAACAAAAGATTCCGTCTGCTAAAGGTCACCAAGAGATATGTACACATTTGAGCTCCTGGCTACTCTCCTGCATTTTTTTTTTCTGGCAATAGCAGTTTCAGACATACCAGATTTCTTTCATCTGGCAGTTAGCAAAACTTTGTTAATGCTGTCCAGAATGGATGCTACAGTCCACTCCTGTATTTGCCCATGTGGCCCATACACACCTTGTGTGGCTTTTTACTCCCTGTGCTCTTAGCACTGCCTACGTTGTAAGCTTAACATATAGTTGGCCACCATGTCACAGTTGCATGTTGTTGTTCGTTTCTTCTCTGGATGGTTTTTTTTTTTCCATGGGCCAAGTTGTTTAGTGATGCGACTTTGTTCCTTGCTGGACTTTGACAGACAGCCCCACGACAGGCGCTGTGTGGTCAGCTGGGCTACAATGATCAGAATTTGACCATGCGCACTGCTCTGTGTATGTCTACATGTATAGAACTTGACCGTGTGCACTGCTCTGTGTATGTCTCCATGTATAGAACTTGACCGTGTGCACTGCTCTGTGTATGTCTACATGTATAGAACTTGACCGTGTGCACTGCTGTGTATGTCTCCATGTATAGAACTTGACCGTGTGCACTGCTCTGTGTATGTCTGCATGTATAGAACTTGACCGTGTGCACTGCTCTGTGTATGCCCACATGTATAGGGCTTGACCATATGTACTGCTCTGTGTATGTCTCCATGTATAGGGCTTGATCATATGTACTGCTCTGTGTATGTGTCCATGTATAGAACTTGACCATGTGAGCTGCTCTGTGTATGTCTGCATGTACAGCGCTTGACCATGTGCACTGCTCTGTGTATGTCTGCATGTACAGCACTTGACCGTGTGAGCTGCTCTGTGTATGTCTCCATGTATAGAACTTGACCATGTGAGCTGCTCTGTGTATGTCTGCATACATGTACAGAACTTGACCGTGTGAGCTGCTATGTGTCCATGTTCAGAAACAAGCTGAGAATACAACACACACTACAACAATATTGCATGGTGTATATATGGAGAAAGGGAAATCCCCCCCCCCCCTTTTTTTTTCCCCTTTTTCATTCATGTTTGTAGGCATGTATATTAATCTATTTCTTTTTATATATGCTACATATGTGTTTTCCAATGCAAAATAATTGGGTCTTGTTGGTTCATACTGGCTTCTTGCATTGTGTGGACAATCTGAAAATGAGTTTCCAGTTTTGTGCATGCCTATACGATGCTGCCCAAACAAGCAGTTTATGGCGGATACCACACAGTAATCCGACTGAAAGACATATCAGGAGTCAAAGACTAAACACTGAATCTTAATGCTCCATAACAGTCGCAATGAATCTTGGGGAAACTCTACCTGTCTAGTGTTCATTTCTTTCGGAACAAGTATTGGCCGGGGCTTGTTTCAAAGTGAAGATTCAGGTTTTTAAGCAGAATCACGTAAAAAGAAAATTTTTGGTCATTTAAAAAGCTATCGACAGTGTTTCATACACATCAATCTCAGACAACTGAAAGTGTACAAGACCCCATCTGGCTTTCTTACTCATTGTGCAGTCACAGAAGGGGTCACCTTAGGGAAGTTGCACATTATTTTCATAGCACTTTAAACCACCATTGCTCAGAGAATTTAATTTCTCAGTTCCTTTGTACTGATTAAACTTGGTTGATTGGATAACAGATACCTTTAGTCAAGAAGAAAGACAACAGGGAGGACTGGGTGGGACATGGGATTAGCCCTCTTCTTTAGCCTGACCTCTTCAATTTTCCATTTCATGGGATCATCCATGTCAGTGTTGTCCTATTATTGTTTTTCCAGCTTCTGTTTGCTGGAACCATAATTCTAACTTTTTTCTCCTTGGTTAATTTGTTTTAGCAAAGTTTCATTGATTTCAAGCCTATGGACAATTTTGAAATTGTTCGAATGTTTGTGGCACCACATCGATGAATTCAAGTCCTCCACCCATCTCCTCAAAAAAAAACAAACAAACAACCCCCTCCCCCCCCCCCCCCCACCACGCACACACACAATATTAAAAAAAATGAACAAAGCCTTTAACAGTGGCAAAAGAGTGGAGGACAGCAGAAGGAAGCATGGGGATGAGGTTCACATTACAGTTGAAAAAAAGGAATGGTCAGTAAGGGGCTTTCATAAATGCAACATACGAAATAACATAATGATGAAGTAGCGTCAATTCATTACAAAAAAACAAAGCACATCATGTTTGCTTCATAAAATAAACAGCTCAATTCAAAAGCTACTTTCATTCTTGCCAATAATTTGAGAATTAGCCTGAAATTACTCAATTCAGTATATTTAGATCAAGCCATATCAGACGCACCAAATCTATATGTAAATATGTATTGATTTAAAGATGTTACATTGAGCAGATCTATCACTATTTTATGGATGTTCATGCCCACGCCTGTTTACTTGTACAATTTAATGCAAACACAATAGTGTTTGATATGAAGCAGAACTTGTCAAATTGTGGGGGGTGGGGGATCAGTGTTTGGCCCATTGTGAATCGGGTTTGATTCGGCACCTCATCAGCCCATGATGTGCAGTTGCACATTGCAAAATACAACTGTAGGCATTTCAGGGAGAGACAGACAGAGAGAGAGAGAGAGAGAGAGTAGAAGAGAGAGAGAGAGCTATTTCTCACTACACACAGCTGTGCAAATCAATTTTCCAATAATCTCAGAGTGACTACTGGTAGGGATAACATGTTTAACTGTGCAGTGTTTTCAGAACTTGTGATTTTTACCCATGTTGAGTTGAGAGGCAATTTTCGCCGATTACAGTCTTATAGTCTCTCCTCATCACAGAGGGACTTGAAACATTTTGAAAATAAATATATGAACAATTTAAATGTACTTGACTGTATAACAGTGAATAAAGAAAAAAAAAAAAAATGGAAAGGTGCTTGAATGCAAAAGCTTACAGGTAAGAATTGAGGGGGGGGTGGGGGTGGGGATTAATGATGTAAAAAAACACATTACGTCAACTAGTAGACTTCCATGGTCAGCTGAGGAAGGTTTGCAAAAACTGAAAGCGCTTCTGTAAAATGCTTTGGGTGTTTTTTTATTTTTTTGAATTAAGAACCGTTTTCTTCTCGGAATTATAGGTGCATCATTTTGTACACAGGAAAATATGTTGTATTCAATAATTTTTCTTGGAATCTGCTAAAAACCTGTGCCATGAATACTGAATTGTTAGGGAAAGGGTAAACAGGTCTCCATGCCAGTCCTGCCATCATTGGGGCAACATTGTAGTACAATATTGCTCCAGTGTTGGAAGTGCAAATCGCCCTAACATTGGGGCAATATCTATTGGATCCAATGTTTTTCGAACATTGCTGCAATATTGGTGCAACATTGGCCCATTGTTGTCTTAATATTGGCTAACCTTTGGATCCAACATTGCTCCAATATGAATCGTACATTCGGCCAATATTGGTCCATTGGTTCTGCATTGGATTCATCGCTGGTTCCAATGTGTATGCAATGTTGGTGTAGTGTTGCTGGAATATTGGATTTTCATTGCATAATTTGAATGTGTCTCAAAAATCGATGCATCATTGATTGTACTCTATTGATGCTGCAAAATATTTCCTTTCACACTCATCCTTAAAGAAAACGCCCATTATGATCAGAATACCCCGGGAAACTTGCAGGATGCGTGGCACCATTTTCCATGGCAGCGCGCGATTCTGCCAGACAAGATGAAATTTCATCTCTGGTCATTTTACGAATTGTTCTCCTTTGTGACCAATAAGAAGACATGATTCTTAACTTTTCAAATTGACGGTTTTGGTAACAAACTAAGCAACAGAGAAATTTTATTACCTTGTGGTCGTAGACTGGCTGTAAACTGACAATGATGGTTTCTGGCACCCAAACACAAAGAAAAATTCTGGCTCCAGACTGCAAAAGAGACCGGGCTTGGGTTCGGGGGGGACTGAACGTAGTCAAACGTTTGAATAAAAAATCATGTGATCGTAAGCCTAATCGAATCGTTCGAAAGAAAAAAAATTACGTCATGCTTACGGTCACGTGATGATTTTTATTCAAACGTTTCGCCCCCGGAACGCAAGCCGGTAGTGCAGAATATAAATCTCGCGCCCCTTGTCTGCGATTCATAAGAATGGAATGATGACGTACTTTTTACAGCGCACGCGCTCGCAGACCGTGCAAAGAATCACGGCGGGCCCGGCGCACGCACGCAAAGTATCATTGCATCAAACGCGGATCCAAGGAAGAACAAATGTTTCCTCGCAGAAGCCAATGTTCGCTGCGGCGCCGCCCAAACTATTATCGCTTCAGCAACGCGGTGCAGTATTGGCTCCACACACCAAGTGCCTTGACTTTGGATTCCAATGCGGAGCTAATGTGCTACAGACAATATCGCTAACCCCACTTAAGCACATTACTACAAACTCTGAAAATTTTGCTCTTGACCTTATTTTTGCTTTTACCTTACACACACAAACTTTTTTATGCGGCAATACAACTGTTTCTGTAATTATTTGCAAATTTGTTTTCTGACTTCAGCACGCACAGTAAATATATGATGACTGTGGAATAACCTTTTTTTTAATCCTGCCCGATGTTCTCCAGTTATATGACGTTTGCTTCAAATCTTACAGACTGAAAAACCTCTATAGATATCTACATTAGCACAATGCCTACATATGGCGGCTACGCTCTTTTCCTTCCTTCTGCTTGTCATGGGTAGCACCGGAATCCCTGCCAGCAATTGGGTTTTAACCTTTTTAACCTTCCCAATATCGTAGTCGATTGGGTAAAGTTAGTTAGCCTATTTGGTTGTTTTGGGTAGAAAGTCAAAATTGTAGATCGAAATTACTAAGATTGTTAATGATCATTTTTCATTAATTCATTATAGACAATCATATTTGTTATTATTGTTATTCTGGGTGGTAAATAAGAAATGAAGGAAAATACTGTAAATGGAAGTAATGATAAAACAGAAGTAATGACAACTTCCGTTAATGACAATGGCATGCCAGGAGTGGCACATTGCGTGGAGGATGATTGAACCAATGTGGAGGATTGAACCAACGTGGAGGACTGAACCAACGTGGAGGATTGAACCAACGTGGAGGACTGAACCAATGTGGAGGATTGAACCAACGTGGAGGATTGAACCAACGTGGAGGATTGAACCAATGTGGAGGATTGAACCAACGTGGAGGACTGAACCAACATGGAGGATTGAACCAACATGGAGGACTGAACCAACATGGAGGATTGAACCAACATGGAGGACTGAACCACGTGGAGGATTGAACCAATGTGGAGGGTTCATGCAGATATTAAATCAGGTATGTTATGTTTATTTCAGGAGTTTGATAAAAGATTAGCATAGTTAATTGAAGAAACAAATGATGAAATGAAGTTTTGGGATTTAAAATGTTCGGAACATCTTACTTTTCCTTGCTGATTAAAATTAGTTGATATGGTTAGCGCTGGTCATTGTGGACCTTTTGTTCTGATGAAAATTAGTTGAAATTGTTTAGCGCCGGTGGATGTCAGACCTTTTGTTCTGTCCCATTAAGTTTTCTTTTTACATTTAGTTCATTGGCATTAGTGCACCGGAAAAAAAACTAAACTGGATTGTGTGAGGTTTAATGTTTTTGCTTTTGTCATTGATGATTGAACGGTAAATTGACTTGTTGTGAAGGGAAGAATTCTGTTGCAGTACAAAATTGCTTCGTAACGATTATTGTGTGGGTTGGGATGCAAAATTATTGTTTGGTAGATGCAGCATTTTTATAAATTATGAGAGATGGTGTAACTGTTGTTAGTAGAGTTGAAGTCTAATTCACTGATCCAGTTGAAATGGCTAGGCTTTTCTCTGTCATTACATGAAAATTGGAGGTGTTCCGTATGCCGAGTCATGGTAAAATGGCTTGAGGGGATAAGCTTGATTCTTTCTTTTATTAATACAGTGAAAAACGTACAAAAGAATTGTCTTTTCCCATTCTGTTGAAATTGTGCATTGATGTCTATGGTGTACCCACTCCATGGGACGTAAGTTGCATTTTGGAAGAAAAAAAAAGAAAATCATATCTAGTCTTTATAGAAGTATGAGGGCAAAGGTCGATTCCTATCTCTCTTGGTCACTGAAATAGTGACTGCCAAAAGCTGCACAGTATGTATGCAAAGTGTGTGAACATAATAGTGCGTCTGTGTTGTTAAAATGAATGTTATGATTGGTGTGTATATGTTGTGAGTATTGACTCCGGGTAATTCTGTTTTGTTTCCAATGTTGAGGTTTGTAATTGTATTTTTGAAGAGCCATTGTCTTATGTACTGTACGACCAATTGTTATGTTAAAACAAAAGTTTGTTCTGAGTGTAATGATATTTTATTGTGATGCTGTAGGTTAGTAAAACATGGTTCTCTATGTGTGTTGGTTGCAGTGTCTGCTCTTTCCGTTTGTTCATA
>JADBJO010029286.1:0-7500 GCA_016801955.1 Conus betulinus
ACAGTGTTGTAGCTCCTTAGAGTGTATCATGACGGGCAGTGTTGTAGAGACTATAGAAAAGATAATGCAGTGCTCTACAGAACACTGCAGAGACTATAGGAGAAGATAATGTCGTACTACAGAACACTGCAGAGACTATAGGAGAGATAATGTCTTACTACAGAACACTGCAGAGACTATAGGAGAAATAATGTAGTACTACAGAACACTGCAGAGACTATAGGAGAGATAATGTAGTACTACAGGACACTGTAGAGACTATAAGAAAGATAATACAGTACTACAGGACACCGCAGAGACTATAGGAGAGATAATGTAGTACAGAACACTACAGAGGCTATAGGAGAGATAATGTAGTACAGCAGAACACTGCAGAGACTATAGGAGAGATAATGTAGTACTACAGAACACTGCAGAGACTACAGGAGAGATAATCTGCTACAGAACACTGCAGAGACTATAGGAGAGATAATGTAGTACTGCAGAACACTGCAGAGACTGTAGGAGAGATAATGTAGTACTACAGAACACTGCACAGACTATAGGAGAGATTATGTAGTACTACAGAACACTGCAGAGGCTACGAGAAGGATGGTGTACAGAGTATTATAGAACCCGTGGATAGGGCCCTGTATAGAACATCATACAGGCTATGGGAAGAACAGAACATTGGAGATATTGCAGGGAAGATATTGTAAAGAACATCGTAGTGGCTATAGAAGAACGTTGTATAGAACACTGCATGGGCTCTAGGAATGCTGCACAGAAACATTGTCGAGTATCTTGTACAGAACACTGTTGTGACTACTGTGAGTGTATTGTACAGAATGTTGTAGCGACTCAGTGATTATCTTGAAGAGACAGGGTGTATCGTGTAGAACCTTGTGAGTAAATTGTAGAAAAAAAAAATTGGCCGCAGTGAATACACTGGGCAGAACAGACACGGCGAATTTGTTCTGTAGAACATTTGTCATTTGATGGAGTGTTTGATCTAGAAAGTGATGATGGTTCTTGGTAATACATGCATACATACACACACCTATACATACATACATACATACATACATACATACATACATACATACATACATTCACGCGTATCAAAACACACACACACACACACACACACACACACACACACACACACACACACACACACACACACACACACACACCTCTAGAGAGAGAAATTGAGTATAGTAGAAGATGCAGTAGTATTAGTCACCAATGTCCAAATGGAAATGATCATAGCTGCATTGAATACATGGCACACGAAGCATTGTGACTTTCAATAAATGGTTGAGAAACTACCGTGGCTTGGGGGCAATATATATCATAACACAGGAACCATTGGTGGCTCCGTTGACGAGACCATGGTAGATGTGTTGCTGGGGTCCCCGTTGAATATATCGCGCAGAGACCGAAACAGATTGGTAATTAAAAGGTGAAGAAAATCATCACTGCTCCACTGAAAGGACTATAGAATGAACATTACTTTAGCTCAGCATCAATGTATGTATGTATGTATGTATATGTATGTGTGTATATATGTATGTGTGTATGTGTGTATGTATGTATGTATGTATGTTTGTATGTATGTAGGCCTATCTATCTATTTATATCTGTCTAATTATCTATCTATCAGTTGATATTGGCGTGGCGTTTGTAGAGATGTTGAACAGAAAGGATCTTAGATCGGATGACGCATAAACATATAATAATGTGTAAAAACCAGCGTGGCTGCTGTGACTAGTCACTACAGACATTTTGTCTCTGGTCAGTCAAACTTGCAATGCAGCCAGTACCATAGGCATGGCAAGGGGAACACGGCTGTGACTCTGCCGCAAAGTCTGTCCCCCACTGGGTTCCTTAATTCCTTGTAGTCACGGCTGCCCAGCCGTTGTCTGACGTGCACGGCGACACAGGGTGGCAGCAGTCATGACCTGGTGTCCCAGGTGGATCCGGTCACTTCATGATCCCACGTGCTGACTGTCGCTCGCACCAGTGGATTCTTCTTGGACGTTCATTTCGCTGAGATGGAGGAGTGGTACAAACACTGTGGGCGACGGTGAATGAACCATATTTCCTGCGGTGGCTCAGCTGAATTGGAAGCTGACATTGCGTTGCAGCCCCAGTGAATAGAACTGGTCTTCGTTTGTGGCTCTAGTGAATAACATCCGATTTGCGTAGTGGATTGCAAGTTAATAAATCATATGTTGTCGCTGCTGGGAATAACCACTGGCTCTTGTGAACGGAATTCGATTTGAGTAGTGGACTGCAAGTTAAGAAATCATATATTATGTTATCGATTCGGTGAATAACCATGTATCATGTTGTAATTCGGATGTGTCTCCGGCTGTGAATGAATGGTATCTAGACGGTGGCTCAATGAATGGTATCTAGACGGTGGCTCCACTGACTCAAGGATTCTGAAACATCGTTGACGTTACAGTGAGTGCAACTCTTACATACAGCGCTTTCCGGCGGCTCCTGCGGTTAGAAGCACACAGTCGGGGTGATCTTATCACAACGGGGTCGTGGCCGCTGGCGAGCGTGACGCACGTGCGGACACACGTCAGGAAACCTCCTCGTGCAGGTATCATGCACCACATGCTCGTGTGTTCACGGAAGAAGATGCAGCGAGCAGCCAAGCGTGGAGGACTCCTCACCAGCGGACCAGCGGAGCGGAGCCGGGCCAGGCCATGATACGCCTCACTGATTGCCACCCCCCACACGGCTTCGGCAGGCCTCTCCCCCCTCCTCCTCCTCCTCCTCCTCCACTGCCTCCTCCGCTTCACCCCTGCCTGCCCTTTGACCCCTATCCTGCAAGCGTGAGTCCATCAACTCTTTATTTCTCTCTCTCTCTCTCTCTCTCTCTCTCTCTCTCTCTCTCTCTCTCTCTCTCAGTGTGAGGAAGTGAACTTTCAGAAGTCATTGGAACTAACACATTTTTTGTGTGAAGTCATGTCCACGTGACTTTGTTTGTGACTTCCAGTTGTTGTTCTAATTTGTTGTTTACATTGCCTACTTTGTTACTTGATCTTTAATGCACTGTACTTCACGGAAAGGTGTCACTACGTTGAAGAGATAGAATGCGAAGCCTATGCTTCACTCTTGTGGAGTAGAGCCCTGTGTCGTGAAAGTCATTTTCAAGTTGAAACCTAAACCACGAAAAACACACTGAACGTTAAGTAAGAACTCCTTTGAAATATGACTTCATGAATCCATCACAACGAATGACTGAAGAAATAAGATGATTAAGGAGAACACATGGGAGAATGTAGACCTCCGCCAGAACGGAATGGACACTGGTTAGGCCTACATACACCCTGTGAGGTCAATCCACGTGACGCAGCCACAGTGAATGGTGTCGTTTTTTTTTTTTTTTAGCTCAACGCTGTCTTTCCTTCAAGTTTGGTTTCCATCGTTTAGAAGTTTTTTTTTTTTTTTCCTTTTTTTTTTTTTCTTTTTTTCTTTTTTTTTTTTTTTTTTTTTTTTCTTTTTTTTTTTTTTTTTTTTTTTTTTGCATAGTGATCTTTGCAGCAAGTGTCGTTACATTCGACTGGGAACATTTTCTATGGTTATCTTTACGCTATTTCGATCCAATCTGGTAGATTTTGCACAATTATTTATCCACTAGATTTCATTACATCGGTTTTTGGTATTTTTTGCGTGATTATCTTTTCACCAAGTTTTGGGTGCAGTCGGTTTGGTATTTTGGCGTAACAATCTTTCCAATTTTGGTTACAGTCAGTTTGGTAGTTTTTGTGTAATTGTTTTCCTGCCAAGTTTGATTACAATTGGTGTGGTAATTTTTGAAAAATCACTTTTTCTACCAACTTTGGTTACAATCAGTTTTGTAATATTTTTCTTCCAATTTTGGTTACAATCCGTTTGGTAGTTTTTACGAAATCATTTCTCTACCAATTTTGGTTACAATCGGATTTTTATTTTTTGCTAAATCATCTTTCTCTACAAACTTTCGTTAAAATCGGTTTGGTAATTTTTGCCAAATTATCTTCCTACCAATTTTGTTTACAACTGGTTTGGTAATTCTTGCGAAATTGTTTTTCTTCCAACCTTCGTTACAATTTGTTTGGTAATTCTTACCAAATTATTTTTCTTCCAACTTTGGTTACATTCGGATTAGCAATTTTTTGCGAGGTCATCTTTCTTCCAACTTTGATTACAATTGGTTAATTAATTTTGCCAAATCATATTCCAATCAACTTTCATTACAATCGGTTTGATAATCTTTGCCAAATTATCTTTCTACCAGCTTTGCTTACAATTGGTTTGGTAATTTTTGTGAAATTATTTTTCTTCCAACTTTGGTTACAATCGGTTTGTTAATTGTTTTTGTTGTTGTTTTTGAGATCATGGTGTAAAAACGCTGTCAGCTTATCCATTCTACCCTCAGTGAAAACATTCGCATTCGTATTCGTATTCGTATTCATATTCTTCTCTCTCTCTCTCTCTCTCTCTCTCTCTCTCTCTCTCTCTCTCTCTCTCTCTCTCTCTCTCTCTCTCTCTCGCTTGACAACCAGCAAGACACACTTTCACCAGCAGCAAAGTATTGCAGGGTTTTTGTTGTTGTTGTTGTTGTTTTTTAAATGTCTATCAACATGCCTGTGGAGGGACTCCCCGTCCATTCTGGAACTGGTGTTGCTCGCAGCACTTCGTGAACTGGCGCCCTCCTCCTTCTTCAGAACTGAAGGCCGAGGCAACCACACTATGATCGTTATCACCACAGACACAGAACCAGCATCAGTTCCAGACAAACAGTGTGGTCATGACACATGGCACGGACACCGTAACCAAGTGCCACAGTTTATCACAGAGTCAGTCTGCTAATAACCATGGTACCAACACACTAGCAGCATTCTAGTCGTTGATTCAAAAGCTTTTGCGTAGAGATGCTGAGACCTTTGATCAGAACAAGTTTAAATGATGGTTATTCGGGGGCGGGGGGAGGGGGGGGGAGGGGAGCGGGGAGGGGTGTCATCCGTTTATCAACACTTCGTTGTTCTTTTGTAAATGTCAGATGAATTCATTTGTGTCCGCTGATTCACAGTTGCGGTACATGTCATCACTTAAAAGCAAGTCCCCTGGTTATATAAGTTCAATTGTTTTTCTCTGTATCCCCCCCTCCCCCCATCCCCTCTCCATCCTGATCCCCCCCCCCCCCCCCACACACACACACACACACACACACCCCTCCAAGTGTAGTCGATCACGTTTCGTTTTGTAGGTCCCCTATGTAAGTTCGTAAGACATCATGGTCATCACGCACTGTTACTAATTGGTGGCATGTGTCAGTCACAGCAGCAGATGGTGGGCTGTTTTGTTTGACAACGCGTGTTGCACGTGCATATTTCTCCGGAATAGCTCAGGGGTAGAGAACCGGACTCGTATTCTTGGTGGTCCTGGTGTTGCGGGTTCTAATCTCCGCCGGGCCATTTCGGTACAGGGGGGATTTTTCCCTCGGAGTGAACATTGGTGCTGACTCCATTTCCTATACAGTCTTTCGAAGGAGACTATAAACCGAGGTTCCATGTGTGAACGCACGCGTAACATCTTGCACACACTTCAAATTCCATCAGCAACTTTCGGAAGAGAAGGCCAGTTTGGCCGTTGGTATGGATGACTCGTTACACATAGCATGCACCCTGCGTGTGAAATGGAAATAAAGGAAGTAAGGAGATGGAGTGAACGATATTGAATGACATGGACTGGATGACACGGAAACGACTGAATGAAGCGCCAGCTGGCAGCTCTTCAGTCGGCACTACCCAGGTAGGCAGCCCGTTGTGTAAACGAGTGTGGATTATAAAGCGCTTAGAGCTTGGTCTCTAGCCGAGGATAGGCGGGGCCAGAGTTTGTCGTCCGTCACTGAACTGCATCTGTGACCAGAATCTGTCATCTGTCACTGAACTGTGCATCTGGGGCCAGAATCTGTCATCTGTCACTGAACTGTGCATCTGGGACCAGAATCTGTCATCTGTCACTGAACTGTGCATCTGGGGCCAGAATCTGTCATCTGTCTCTGAACTGTGCATCTAGGGCCAGAGTCTGTCATCTGTCACTGAACTGTGGATCTGGGGCCAGAATCTGTCATCTATCACTGAACTGTACATCTTGTGCCAGAATATGTCATCTGTCACTGAACTAAACATCTGGGGACCAGAATCTGTCATCTGTCACTGAACTGTGCATCCAGGGCCAGAATCTATCATCTGTCACTGAACTAAACATCTGGGGCCAGAATCTGTCATCTGTCACTGAACTGTGCATCTGTGGCCAGAATCTATCATCTGTCACTGAACTGTGCATCTGGGGCCAGAATCTGTCATCTGTCTCTGAACTGTGCATCTGGGCCAGAATCTGTCATCTGTCACTGAACTGTGGATCTGGGGCCAGAATCTGTCACCTGTCACTGAACTGTGCATCTGGGGCCAGAATCTGTCATCTGTCTCTGAACTAAAGGACAATGATAACCTCGAAAAGATTCAGAAGAGAACAGCACGGTTCGTAACAGGGAACCATATCAGAGAGAAAGGGAATACAAGGAAGAACATGAGGAAATTAGAATGGAAACCCTTAGAAGAGTAGAAGAGCTGTCATTAAACTTAATACCTTCTTTAAAGGCAGAGCTAAACTAATTGATATCCCAGTGGAACAACTAGTATTGAATAAAAGTAGCACCAGAGTGGCGGTCAATCTTATGCCATACCTGCATCAAATATTGACAGCCATTTACATTCATTTTATCCTAGTTCTGTACGGCTGTGGAACTCACTGCCGGGTGTCATCAATATTGCCCACAAATGCAGTCTCATTTAAAAATCAAATTGATACGACAGTCTTCAGATCTGCATATTGACTGATTTTTCTATTTTAACTTCCCCAGATATTTTGTGGTTACCTAGGCCTTAACCTGGCCATTGCTTTTAATTTTTTTAAATATCATGTGCGACCCCTTGTTGCCAAATTTTGCTCCAGGGGCCAACAGGCTGAGTTGCACTTTCTTTTGAACATGCGAGCTGGTGACCTACTCATTTTTGAGTGAACCAGTTTTTTTTCTTAGGTAGAAGAACAACTGTGCGTCTGGCACCGTCTCCTGTCCTTGGAGAGACAGGAGGAGGGTTAGGGTGGAAGGAGCGAGCATGGAGCCAGGGAGGGAAGGGGGGGGGGGAAGACATAAAGCAAATAATGAAATAACCTATTGTTTTCAGTTTATATATTATTATTATTGTTGTTGTTGTTGTTCAAAATCCAGTCCTCGCTTCCAATGCCCACGCCAGACAGAGGTTAGGTGCGGGTGCGTAATGGGGCTCGGGGGACGGGGCTGGGGCTGGGGGGGGGGGGGGGGGGGGGGGGGGGGGGTGGGGGGGGGGGGGGGGCGAGAAGGGGATTGTTTGTGAATGATGGATGGATGGTGGGGGTGGGGGATGAGGAAACGAGTGTACAAGAAGAAGGTAGAAGGGTTTGCTTAGGTGT
>JADBJO010029286.1:12500-15000 GCA_016801955.1 Conus betulinus
GGGCAGGACAGGATAGCGCAGGGCAGGGCAGGGCAGGGCAGGGCAGGGCAGGGCAGGGCAGGGCAGGGCAGGGCAGGGCATTGCAGGGCAGGACAGGGCAGGACAGGATAGCGCAGGGCAGGACAGGGCAGGGCAGGGCAGGGTAGGGCAGGATAGGGCAGGGCAGGGCAGGGCAGGGCAGGGCAGGGTAGGGCAGGACAGGGCAGGGTAGGGCAGGGCAGGGCAGGGCAGGGCAGGGCAGGGCAGGGTAGGGCAGGACAGGGCAGGGTAGGGCAGGGCAGGGCAGGTCAGGGCAGGGCAGGGCAGGGGGCAGGGCAGTACAGGGCAGGCAGGACAGGATAGCGCAGGGCAGGACAGGGCAGGGCAGGGCAGGGCAGGGTAGGGCAGGGTAGGGCAGGGCAGGACAGGGCAGGGCAGGATAGCGCAGGGCAGGGACAGGGCAGGGTAGGGCAGGGCAGGGTAGGGCAGGACAGGCAGGACAGGGCAGGACAGGCAGCGCAGGGCAGGACAGGGCAGGGCAGGGCAGGGGCAGGGTAGGGCAGGGCAGGGCAGGATAGGGCAGGGCAGGATAGCGCAGGGCAGGACAGGGCAGGGCAGGGCAGGGCAGGACAGGGCAGGACAGGATAGCGCAGGGCAGGGCAGGGCAGGGCAGGGCAGGGCAGGGCAGGGGGCAGGGCAGGGCATTGCAGGGCAGGACAGGGCAGGACAGGATAGCGCAGGGCAGGACAGGCAGGGCAGGGCAGGCAGGCAGGGCAGGCAGGGCAGGGTAGGGCAGGATAGCGCAGGGCAGGGCAGGGCAGGGCAGGGCAGGGCAGGGCAGGGCAGGGCATGGAGGGCAGGGTAGCGTAGGCCAGGGTAGGGCAGGGCATGCCAGGGTTGGGTAGGGTAGGGCAGGGCAGGGTCTGGGGCGGTAGTGCAGGAAAGAGTAGAGGAGAGGCTGAGTAGAGTGTGGTGTGGTGCCGCTCTCTGTAGTGTAGTGTAGTGTAGTGTAGTGTAGTGTAGTGTAGTGTAGTGCAGTGTAGAGGAGTGTAGTGTACTGTAGTGTAGTGTGGTGTGGTGTGGCGTAGGTGGCGTAGTGTGGCGTAGTATGGCGTAGTGTAGTGTGGGTAGTGTAGTGTAGTGAAGTGTGGTGTAGTGTAGTGAAGTGAAGTGAGTGCAGTGTGGGTAGTGTAGTGCTGTGTGCCGTAGTGTAGCGGAGTGGAGTGGAGTGTAATGTAATGTAGTGTAGTGCGGTGCGGTGCGGTGCGGTGTGGTGTGGTGTAGTGTGGTGCAGTGTTGTGTGTGGCGTAGTGTAGTGTAGTGTAGTGTAGTGTAGTGTAGTGTAGTGTGCCTTAGTGTAGTGTAGTGTATTGTAGTGTAGTGTAGTTAAGTGTAATGTAGTGTTGTGTAGTGTAGTGTAGCATAGCGTATTGTGATGTAATGTAGCTAAGTGAAGTGTAGTTTAGTGTAGTGCAGTGTAGTGTAATGTAGTGTTAGTGTAGTGTAGTGTAGTGTAGCATAACGTATTGTGATGTAATGTAGCTAAGTGAAGTGTAGTTTAGTGTAGTGCAGTGTAATGTAATGTTGTGTTGTGTAGCGTACCGTAGCGTAGCGTAGTGCAGTGTAGTGTAGTGCTGTGTATTTGAGCGTAGCATAGTGTAATATAGTGTAGTTGATTGTAGTGTGGTGTAGTGTAACGTAATGTAGTGTCACGTCGTGTTGTGTAGTGTAGTGTAGTGTAGCGTACGTAGTGTAATGCAATGTAGTGTTGTGTAGTATAGCGTAGCGTAGTGTAATATAGTGTAGTAATTGTAGTGTAGTGTAGTGTAGTGTAACGTAATGTTGTGTCACGTAGTGTTGTGTGTAGTGTAGTGTAGCGCGTTGTGCAGTGTAGTGTAGTGTAGCGCAGTGTAGTGTAGTGTAGTGTAGAGATATGTAGTGTAATGCAGTACAGTATAGTATCAGCAAAATAAACATGTCATCAAAGACAGCCTCTCTTTACGCCTACCTGTCAGAATCCACCCCCTTACTCCCACCCGCCACCCCCCCTGGATCGGTGTCAAGGGCGATCACCTGCTCTGTGTAAATGGATGTTGCGCTCCGGACTTCTTCATCTCCTCCCTCTTCCTCCTCCTCCCTCCTCCTCTTTCATCTCCTTCTTCTTCTTCTTCTTCTTCTTTCTTCTTCTTCTTCTTCTTCTCCTCCTCCTCCTCCTCCTCCCTCTCCTCTCCTCTTCTTCTTCTTCTTCTTCTTCTTCTTTCTACTACTACTACTACTACTACTACTACTACTACTTACTTCTTCTTCTTCTTCTTTCTCCTCCTTCCCTTCTCCTCCTCCTGCTCCTCCTTCTTCATACACATGAATACACAAATGCATACACACACGCACATGCGTATACGCCCACATACAAAGACACAAACACATATACACACATAATTATGCAGGTACGTTTGGGAGCTCACACAAAACACACAAACACACACACACACACACACACACACACACACACACATGCCTG
>JADBJO010029287.1:0-10000 GCA_016801955.1 Conus betulinus
TCACGACAATGCGACTGAATGAGTGAGGAGTACACCGATGGCAGGTTGTGTCGGCCCCGGTCGCGGTTAAGGGTGGGGTTCCTGGCGGCGATGTGGACTGCCTCCTTTACTCCCCTCTGGAACCATCTTGCTTCTCTGTCGAGCACTTGCACGTTGTCCTTTTCAAATTGATGTTGGGTGTGGGTCAGATGTTCACCCACTGGAGAGGACTCACGTTTGTGTTCCTTTAGTCTCTTGTGCAGGTTGCGCTCAGTTTCACAATGTAACTATGGTCACAGTCCTGGCAGTCTATCTTGTATATCACCCCTGATTTGTCCAATTTGTCTGTTTTGTCCTTGGGGTGGACTAACTGGCTTCTGATGGTGTTGGTGGGCTTGGCGTGGACACTGACTCCCAACTTTCGGATCTTCCTGCTGAGAGCTTCAGTGACGCCGCTGACGTACGGCATGAGACGTGCCCTCTCCAAGGGATTTGACGTTCAGTGGAGGGGTGGGTATGATTTTCTTGCCCCCCAAGGATATCCCAGGCCCAGTTCTGGTATCAGGCCCAATATACTTAACACTTTCTTGATGTGCCTATTCTGCCCTGTGTTGTTCATCAAACGTGTTCGAGTTGGTTTTTATCTCTGTCTTCTTCTGCAATCGGCTTCACTGCAGTTGGCTGTTCAATCAGTTTTGTCTTGACTGCTTGCAGCTCTAGCACACCACTGTGATAATTAGGTGCCTCGTGGTCTTCCTGCCGGAACTAATGCATCTGACTTTCTGTTTGTTAGAGACACACACAGTAAAAATACCCCACCCTAAAACTGGCAGCAGAGGTTTTTTGTTAGGGATGATCATAAAACACAAATCTTCTGTCAGTTACAGACTGGGTCAACCGTCCTTTAGGGGTTCCTGTTGTCCCATTACATAGAAGAAGACATTCTACACCAATCTTATGTTGAATTACTTTAATTTCACTATGGGAAACATAGCGGGGGATAATATTAGCCTTATGCTGGTGGGAATTTTTTCCCCCTTGACACTAAAAGAAATCATGTCTTTTGAAAGAAGAAAGAGAAGAAATCTCTGCAACAGTAATTTGTCCCTGTGCTGCTGTGATCCTGGATAAATCCGCCAGAAACCTCTTCTCTGCTGTATACCACAGAGTGTTTTTTCCTGACTGACAGAGCGTCTGTTGGTACACACACCTCAATCGTACTGGAAAGGGACTCGTATTGCGGCAAGGCACGCACAGTCACGTGTGTCCACTGACATGTATCGGCCCAGAACCATTTTTGTCCCTGGAATCAAGCTGGTTCCCAGACCTTGATCCATCCCATACTATGCTTCGGATGGTGTTCACATGGACAGTGACAATTTACCTATCACTCACAACAGTTTTGCTGTCTGCTTAAGGTGAACATCAACGTGTTCCTGGAATCAGCTATTCTACCCCAACACACAGGACGCAGCAAATACGTGGACAACTGACATCATAGATCAATCGCAACTTGAGTCACATCGCTCTTAAAGCTCGTGTCCACAAAGTGGGCAGTTCTGACAGTCCTCTGGTTAGTCAAGAGTATTGATAATTGCCCGACGTGATAGGTGGACA
Organism: Conus betulinus; assembly: GCA_016801955.1. Lineage (NCBI taxonomy): Eukaryota > Metazoa > Mollusca > Gastropoda > Neogastropoda > Conidae > Conus > Conus betulinus. Next base: position 1,597 of record JADBJO010029287.1, read on the forward strand.
CACATTTGTACTGAGGGGTTTACAGGTGGACACCCACGTGGATACCTACGTGAAGAGCATGGTACAAAGTTTTTCTTTTGATCAGAGGAACTATTAAAAAGGAGCGCGCGCGCGCGCGCGCACACACACACACGCACGCACGCACGCACGCGCGCGCGCACGCACACACGCACACGCACACATACACACGTGCGCGCACGCACGCACACACACACACCCACACACACACACACACAACACACACACACACACACACACACACACACACATACACACACGCGCGTGCGCGCGCACGTACGCTCATTTAGGCAGAGTTACACTGGTAATATTCATCGATGATCAGCTCAAGAACACAGACAGTTGCCCATTATGTCGGCAAAGGAGGGTAGACAGCGATTTGTAAACGACACTTTTGTTGTTGTTGTTGTTGTTGTTGTTGTTTGCTGTTGTTGTTTTTTGAGAATTTTGATACATTGCCCAATCGCGCAAGACGTTTAGCTAGAATCGTTAACGAGGTGGAAATAAACTCAGGGATATAAAATGTTTCTTCTGAACGCAAAATTATCTCCTGATTTAGTGTGTTATCTGCAATGTACTTAGTTCTATGCCCCACATATTATTTGATTGTCCAACGCTAACAGCTATTCCTATGAAGAAAGATATAAATATTGATGATTATCAAAATGTAGGCTACATTTTTGTAACCATGTGTTATATAATATCGCAACGCGTATTGCTCAAATAAAGGCTACAAGACCATTATGATCGATTATGATCAATATCGATTTCTTGGATCTGTTCGATTTACCGTGTATATAATATTCAAACCAAAACGAAATATGTTTTATGAATTCAACAATATTCCCATCTTGCGCCAAATACGAGAAGAGAAGTAATTGCTCCTTTTTTCGTTTCCAATTGTTCTGAATGTTGTTTATCTCTTGCTTGACGAAGACCTAACAAGTCGAAACGCGTCGTATTTTTGTCTTGTAGTTTCCCTGTCTTATCGCACTGACACGTGACTTGATGTGACACAAACCTGATCTTCACTGCACCAGGTCATGATTTAGGCGTACTTTGTTTCTCTTGTTTTTGATGTTTTTTTTTTTTGTTTGTTTTTTTTTTTTTTTCTTTTTTTCTGTTCTGCTTCATCAGTCAAACTCATCCTTTTTAGGACTGTCCTTTTTAAGACTCTGCAGTGTTTACTGTATATGTATTCTTCTAACCGAAACGAAATACGTTTTATGGATTTAAAACATTTCCGAAATGATTTCAATCTAGCTGCAATTACATTTTTTACGTCTTTTCAGAGTTTCTTTTAAATGAGGCTTTTTTTTTTCTCATCTTTCCCTGATACACGATGAACGGTAAAACTGCGGTAGTAAAACATGTAATCATGCAGAGCACCCAAGCGTCGTATTCTGTACAATAGTCATGGGCTGTTCTGGAATCTCTAGAACAGTCATGGCTGTTCTGGAATCTCTAGAACAGTCATGGGCTGCTCTGGAATCTCTAGAACAGTCATGGGCTGCTCTGGAATCTCTAGAACAGTCATGGGCTGCTCTGGAATCTCTAGAACAGTCATGGGCTGCTCTGGAATCTCTAGAACAGTCATGGGCTGTTCTGGAATCTCTAGAACAGTCATGGGCTGTTCTGGAATCTCTAGAACAGTCATGGGCTGTTCTGGAATCTCTAGAACAGTCATGGGCTGTTCTGGAATCTCTAGAACAGTCATGGGCTGTTCTGGAATCTCTAGAACAGTCATGGGCTGCTCTGGAATCTCCACAATAGTCATGGGCCGTTTTCTGTAATCTCTAGAACAGTCATGGGCTTTTCTGGAATCTCCACAAAAGTCATAGGCTGTTCTGGAATTGTTTGATTCTCTAGAATATTCATGGGCTGTTCTGGAATCGGTGTGCAAAGTTGGAATTCCGGAAATGACCACTCCATTATTGAATCATCCAAATTGTTTAAAAAAAAAAATAAAAAAAATTCAGACTTACAGTGCATTTACTAACACATACAAGCACATGCGCGTTCACACGTGCGCACGCATATACATTTATATATATATGTGTGTGTGTGTGTGTTGTGTGTGGAATTGTATACAAAGCTTGCTCTTATGTCTTATATTGAAGAAATAGATAAGCATTCATATCTGTGGTGACAGATAATTCTGCCGAACTAAAAGTAATTGCTTGATTGGGTGAATGGGGAATAATAAATCCTTCTCAGAATGAGTTTTCAGCAAACTTAGAGTCTCCAAGAGAGAGACCATCTTCTAAAGGAGTAAACTCAACTAACATATCATAACTCTGGTCAGATACCGGTATTTTGAAACCTGATTGTTTTTCTTCTCAGTGATCTTACAAAGTCCTAACTTGACTCCTCTGCCTTTTACATTTTAAGTAGAATGCTATTCCAGAAAAAGGCTGGTGTGCAACACCAAAGTATGTTTGTTGAGTTCTCAAAAAAAAACAACAACCGAAAGCGCCAACTAAGAAGCAAAAGAAAATCATGAAACAGCAAAATAAGCTACATTTTCTTGTGAAAAGTGAAAACTCTTGAAAAGATAACCTCTTAAGACACAAGTGCTGTGGGCCAGTTCTTGGAATGAATCCGCAAGGGACTGAATTATAATAAATTAATGATTCCAAGGATAAGTAGCTGAGCACCATTCCATCAATTTACGGAGCAGCTTGGTGTTACAATGGCTGCAAGAAATATTGAATTATAAACAAAGCGTGCTCTTATACGTCTTAGATTGAAAAAAATAGGGGGAGATAAGCATTCATATCTGCAGTGGCAGATAATTCTGCCTAACTAACAGTATGCGCTTGAGTGGGTGAACGGGGAATAATAAATGCTTCTCAAAATGAGCTTTCAGCAAGCTTAGAGTCTCCAAGGGGGAGACCATCTCCAAAGGGGAGGAAACTCACTAACATATCATAGCTTCCGGTCAGATACCGGTATTTCTACAGCTGCACCGTTCAGTCACAGACTTGTGTGGTGGTATGCCTGTAATTGCTGTAACCTTGCCTGGAACCCTGCTGCACTGATCATACGTGATTCAGTCTGAGTCCCAATTTCTCCATGTTGTGTAGAACTATCCTCTTTATGGATGTAATGCTATGTTGTCAGTCACCACATGCTTTCAGTTTCTTTGCTGCAGACTGACAATGCTTCTTTGCAAAACTGCAACAGAGAACCAGCTGCATGACACGCACGCCTTCTTGCCAGTGCATACATAGGTCACCATCCAACACAACACACACACACACACACACACACACACACACACACACACACACACACACACTGTCTCTGTCTGTGTCTATCTCTGTCTCTGTCTCTCTCTCTCTCTCTCTCTCTCTCTCTCTCTCTCTCTCTCTCTCTCTCTCTCTCTGTGACCAGACCAAAACACACGGAATCGTGCGTGCTTGGTATTCATTCTTCAATGTCCAGTGGTATATGTCTTGTCACAGAGTCAGTCGTCCACTAGCTTTGATGGGTTTTCTGTTGGTCCTTCAACCATAAAGATAATATGTGTGCATCAGGACATGTCTGGTGTTCTATGGACTTTGTACAGGTGATTAAAAAACCGCTCTGTCCTGCCTTCTGGGTAAACGTGTGTCCACTCGTCGTGGTGTGTTTAGGTCGATGTAAATACACGCAAGAAACGGTTTGTAAGTTCATTAGATTTCTCTGCTTGTACAAAAAGCGCCAGTTGTGACTTCAGTGTAGTGTTCAGTGTTGTTCAGTTGGTAATAGTGGCGGTTGTGGTGATGTGTGTTGGTGTGGGTAGGTGTGGGTGCGTGCGTGCGTGCGTATGTGCTTGCTTGCTTGAGTACATAAAAAAGCAATTTGCTAGACGTAAATGTGTATTAACGACATTTTTTGACATAAATAAGGCTTACAATTAAGTCTGGCATTCTTGGCTCTTACTTAAATTAAAGATGGCAGATGAAAACACCACAGGCTGTAGCTGACACATCTATTAAACCTGATGTGATAATACCTCTCATTGACGACAGATGAAAACAGCACAGGCTGTAACTGACTCATCTATTAAACCTGATGTAGTGATAATACTTCTCATTGACGACAGATGAAAACATCACTGGCTGTAACCGACACATCTATTAAACTTAATGCAGTGTTGATACCAGGCTGTGAGGACGTCAACACCATAAATCAACCCAGGAATGGTTAACGCAGGCTTGGTAATGATCAACATGAAAGGAACAATATCAAATGATACAAAATCTTTTGATTGTGGCTTGCTTTTCGTCATACTGAACGAAACAATCAATAAAGTTTCATTCGAAGGCTACACCGGAGCAGCTTCCCGCGAGATTTTCCGAAATAACAGCTGTTGATGACATGTCAACGGTCTCACTAATAAAGAACTTTACGCCAAACATACTTGAACCTAAGAGAAATATTAAGAAAACATTAACGATTCTTCAGAGCAGATCACTGACAAAAACTTCCGACAAAGTTGTTTCATACCATAGAAAAAGAAAACATTATCAATGAAATATCAAAGTGCATGTGTGTGTGTGTGTTTGTGTGTGTGTGTGTGTGTGTGTGCAAGAGTTTTTTTCAGGGAGGGGGAGGGGGGGGGGGGGGGGGGGGGGGGGGGGGGGGGGGGGGGGGGGGGGGGGGGGGGGGGGGAGCCCTGCAGCTCCTAGCGCGTCTGGCTGGGGGGGGGGGGGGGGGTGGGGGGGTTCTCGGGGTTCTCCCGTTTCCCTCTCACCCCTTGGTGCTTGGGTAGGGCAACCTACCCTAGGGTCGGATGCTTTGGACTTGGCTCGGATGCTTTAGGCGGCTGACCCCCTTCCCCCCCCCCCTCCCCCCCCCCCCCCCCCCCCCCCCCCCCCCCCGTCCCCTTATCATTTACAATGCTTTTTGGTGCATATTGTATTTCATTTATTGTATTTCTCTCTTTTTCATTTCTTTCATATGCAAACACACCCACTCACACAATCACACCCTTCCCCCCCCCCCCCCTCACTCTCCTTCCTCTCCCTGTCCTCTTCTCTCCACTCGTCCTCTACTTTCATTCTCTCTCTCTCCCTCTCTCTCTTCCAACCCTTCTCTCTCTCTCTCTCTCTCTCTCTCTCTCTCTCTCTCTCTCTCTCTCTCTCTCTCTCTCTCTCTCTCTCCTTTTCCTCCCTCGCTTCACTCTACCCTCTTTCCTCGTGCCATCTTCCTCGAACACAACTCACCCTCTCTCCCACTGCCCCTCTTTCAACTTCATTCACACTTTGGCTTCACAAGGGGAGTATTGCGCATGTTAATGTCTGTACTGTTTTCATTGTTTTGTCGCTGAGGAAGGCTTATTTGCCGAAAATTTCTTGTCTTGTTTTGTGTCGTGCATTAAAGTGCGTTACTTCACACTTTGTTTTGTGTGCTCTTCTGCTTTTTTCGTCGTGTTCCGGTAAAGCTGCAGTTTGTTTCATTTGCCAAAGTGCATCAATGACAATGCCTCTGTATCTTCATTCGTTATATTACGTTAGTGTTACTATCAAGTGCATGGAGCTCAGTAGTAGTAGTAGTAGTAGTAGTAGTAGTAGCAGCAGCAGCAGCAGCAGCAGCAGCAATAGTAAGAGTAGTAGTAAGCTGAGCAGTGTGTTTTTTTTGTGGTATCAGTTATCGGATCACTGGAGCACCATACAGGGGGATTTTTCTCTCGGAGTTAACGTTGGTTCTGACTCCATTCCCCATACAGTTCTTCGAATGAGACTATAAACCGAGGTTCCGTGTGTGAACGCACGCACATCTTGAAGTCACGTAAAATCCCATCACCAACTTTCGGAAGAGAAGGCCAGTTTGGCCGTTGGTATGGATGACACGTTACACATAGCATGCACCTTCCCCGAAGATGGAGTATGGCTGCCTTAATGATGGGATAAAAACGAAACGGTCATACACACAAAACTCCACTGCCTGTCTATACAGAGAATGTCCGTAGGAGTATCAACCTGCGTACGCAGAAAGAAAAGAAAGAAACTGGAGCACCTAAGGCGGTGATTTTTTTTCCCCACCTAAGGCCGAAATCCACCTCTTCCTTTTTTGGTGCTTCACACTGTCCTTTTCATCTGCCAAACAAAACAACAACAAAAAGCGGAAAGAAAACAAAAACTATTTCCACTACCAGCTTTTTTTTTTTTTTCTTTTTTTTTTTTCTCCAACAAGTCTCTTACACACCATGCATAGTCTGCATGTTCTCTTACAAATGGACGTATTCTTGCTGATTTTAGCGTTTTGGCATTTGAAACAAAGTGCCTGGGTTTGTTAATGTTCTAATGTGTGGTGTACTAGCACTTTCACTCTGATAATGTTCCACTTATACAAAGAAAACAACATAAATGAAGCAGAAGACATAACTATTTCTTTTCTTTCAGTTTATACCAGAGAGAGAGAGAGAGAGAGAGAGAGAGAGAGCGACAGACAGAGAGACAGATGGAGAGACAGAGGCGGCATCGTAGAAGTGTATGCAAAATTTGTTACAAATCGTCTCGCCAATTTGCAATTTCCCGATATGGCCAGTCTTACAGCGAAAAGAAAAGGGTCATAAGGAAGACATTGTGGAAAGCCAAGACGCGTGACAATAGGCGTAAGAGATTTTTTTTTTTTCCTTCCCTTTTCTTACCCTTTCCTTTTCTATCCCCTTTCTCCCTTTTTCTCTTTTTTTTTCACTCTCCCCCCCCTCCCCCACCATCCACCCACCCTCCCGTCCTGGCCCCTCTCTTCAATCTCGTATGTACACACGCCTGAAAGGTTATCGTAGGTCACAAATACCCGTCCCTCCTCTCCATTTCTCTACCCAAGCTCGTGAGCGCTCCTCACGCCACACACCTCCACCACCACCCTCGAAGAGAGAGAGAGAGAGAGAGAGAGAGAGAGAGAGAGACATAGAGACAGACAGACAGACAGACAGACACACAGACCGTCAGACAGACAGAGGGACAAACAGACAGATAGGTAGACAGAGATGGCGTCGTAGAGATGAATTTAGAAGTTTGTTACATGTCGTCTCACAAATTGGCTGTTCCTCGATGAAGCCAGCCTTATAGCGAAGACAAAAGGTCGATAAGGAAGACATGAGGAAATCCTAGAAGTGAGACATTAGGCAAACGAGTATTCCTTCACTTCCCCCTCCCCCTCCCCCATCGAATCCCACTCCCCAGATCTCGGACCCTCCCCCCTTTCCCACTCTGCAAATCTCCTGCAGAGATCCTCTTCCCCCCCCCCCCCCCCCCCCCCCCCCCACCACCTCCTTCTCATATTGAACACATGGACGATGTAATACCCCCCTTCCTCTCTTTCTCTCTCTCTCTCTCTCTCTCTCTCTCTCTCTCTCTCTCTTAAACATAATGTGTGTACACTCTCTCTGACTTACATTGTCTACACAAATGACTTACATTCTCTGCATACTCTCTTGCATACTTAGGGAAGTTTTCCTTCTAAACCTCTTCCGACATTATACTCTTTCTCAAAAGTGAGTTGCAGAGGGGTGCCCGTGCTCGTCCTTTCGAAAATACTGATACACATTTTACTCAATAATATGATAAAATTGACACATTTATAATTTGTCTTCGAAGCAGTCGATTACCGATGCCAAACAATACATCTGTGTTTGATAATTTAATATGAGCGTGTATATCTAAGTAAATCTTTTGCTCAGTAAATCTCCAAAAGCTGTAAACGATTGGACACTCGCAGAAAAAGTGTTCAATGAAATCAGTTGTGTTAGGACAGTACAAGTATTTGTTTGATTCTTTTAGTTTCATTTAACTTAGCATGATATTAGTAGGATATATGTTGTGTAGTATTTTCCAGTGGAGAATTCGTTAAGTTTTACCTCTTTTGTAATGTCTGTAGCTCGACACCATGTGGATTTGTCTAAGTCAATAACAAATTTTGTGTTCCAGAAGGCACTCGCAGTAGGTGTTTGAGTTTTTTTTCCTTATGTAGCATAACTAGTTTCTTAATTGTTTGGGCTTTGCATTTAGCAGACTTGCAAAACAGGGGAGCGACCCAGATCCTGCTTCACCTGACTGGATCCACTGGATCCACTGAGCTGGTATGGAGTTGATCATAGCATTGTACTGAAACAATGCAAGGGCTCTGTTCTGGCCAACCATTTCCTGCATTTCTTCTAAAGTCAGTAGTATAAGGGCTCTGTTCTGGCCAACCATTTCCTGCATTTCTTCTAAAGTCAGTAGTCTATTTTCTCTTTTATGAATTATATATCTAATTTGCTCAACGCCCTTCTTTACCCAGTTTTTGAAATATAATACCTGATTTTTATACTGAATTAAGTTATCAGTAAAAAGCTGTTGACTGTGGAAATTGATTTTGTCAATATCGTTAAGTTTTATCAATATTTTGTGGT